>JASDQU010310033.1:146636-158919 GCA_032191745.1 Picea mariana | reverse complement strand
GTTTTGATTATTAGTACATGCACGAGACTTGTATGTACTAGCTACACATGCATTTCTTGTACATATACACTAGTATGTATGAGTTTTCTTGACTTACTTACTGATAGTGTCAGTTAATTGTTATGAATGTGTGAACCATGTTTCTTTTCCTTTGTACCATAAGATACCTTAACTTTGGGACGAAGTTTCCTGAAGGTTGGGTGTATGTAACGACCCTACTTAAATAGATGTATAGGATTATTAATTATAATTAATTTAATAATATAACTGTCCTAAAAAGTTAGATAAACAATAATTATTTCTTAAATAATATTAACTAATTAATTATTATTTATTACTTGTTCATGTCTGTCAAGGATTAATTAATTATTAATTAATAATCATTAATTAATTGAGTAAAGAATTAAAGGGGTTAATAAGTTTAATTTGTTAAAGACTTACGTATTCATGAAGGGATAGGACATTAAATATAAGGATAAGATATTAATAAGGGATAAGATAAGATAATAAATACGAAAGAATAAAATAATAAATAATTGGATAAGGGGCATTAACTATGTGTAGGTAAGGAAGTAAATGGGGTGAAAGGGCGGTGAAGGAGGGATATGAGGGGAGGAGATTTACAAAGGAAGGGATTATCATTCTATGGGGAATTTTATTTTTGGAGGGTTCTCTTGGATTTGCAGAGAGGAGAGTCTGAGTTCTGTAGTCGGGAAGGATTAGTACAGGGGGCACCAGTTTGCTGGAGGTTTTGGGCACGGGGGCCAGGATATCCATATGATATCCTGGAGCTAGGAAGTTGTCCTAGTTGGCAAGGTGGAACAAGGTTTGGGCAGTGTTTGACACAGTTCAACAACGAACAACAAGACAAGCAGAGGGTTAGCATCAGACCAAGGTATGTTAATTTATGTATTTGTTTTATGCAATTTAAGGAATATGATGTGTTATGAGGTTGTTTGTAAGCTATTATGTTTAGCTCGATAAATTTTATATGTTCTAGTGATTAATTTATTTGTGCAATTGAAATGATTTATATCAAAAATTTTATTTACAGTCACTACACTATTGTCTAATGTGATGTACAGACATTTTCATAATATGTCAAACATAAACCAACCTTTGCATGTGATGAACATAACTCAATGTTGCAATTTGATGAAAAAAACCGAATGTTGCAATGTGACAAATATAGCAATGTCACAATGTCATGAACATGGTAACGTCATAATCTAACAAACAGTGCAACGCCACAATGTGACAAACATATCTATGTCATCACAATGTGATGAACATAACCATGGCATTTGAATGTGACTAACATAGTAACATCACAATATGACAAACATATCTCCATCGTCGCAATGTGACGAGCATATCCATGTCCTCACAATGTGTCGAACATATCCTCATGTTGCAATGTGACACAAATATATTGACGTCACAACGTGACAAAAATTTCTAAACGTCACATATATCAACATTACAATGAGATGAACATTTCCCAATGTCACAATGTGATGAACATAACCCACTATCAGAATGTGACATACCTATTCAATGCCATATGTGACATACCTACTTCGTAATGTGATGACCATAACCTTAGGATGTCATGTGACGAACAAAACCTAATCCACATTGGAATGCAATAGTGCCATAGTAAACCATCATTAAACATAATCAACATGACCCACCATAATCAACTCCACATGGCCTATGAAGGTTAGCCATGGGARCGATCAATCATACTCATCCTCGATTAATCATGGTCAACCATGGTCATGGTCAACCATAATCAACCATGATCAACAATACTCAACTTTGGTCCACGTCAAGCTCAACCATAGTTCACCATACTCAACAATGGTCATGGTCAACCATAGTAAACCATACTCTTGGTCATGATCAACAATAATTTACCATAGTTAAGGTAATGGTCAACCATAGTCATAGTCAAGGTCAAACATGATGTATTTAATCCATAGTCATGGTAACCCATTGTCATGGCCATCCATGGTAATCTATGGACAACAACTATCAAACATGGCTAACCATGGTCAACCATAGTTAACGTTATGCTCAACCATGGTCAACCATAGCCAACCATAGTAAAGCAAAGTCAACCGAGGTCTAGCAAAGTTAATCATGGTCGTAGTTAATGTCATGGACAATAACTATGAACCATGTTCAAGCATGGTCAAGGTCAACCAAAATCAACCATGGTCATGGTAATGCATAACCATGGTCAACCATAGTCAACTATAGTAAACCAAAGTCTAAGAAGGTCTATTGAAGTTAACCATGGTCATGGTCAACCATAATTAAGCATGGTCATGGTAAACTAAAGTCAACCACAATTAACTATGGCCATGGTCAATCAAGGTCAACCATATTTAACCATAGTCAACCATAATCCACCAAAGTAAATCAAGGTGTAACAAAGTTAACCATTGTCATGGTGAAACATAAGAAACCACGATCATGGTCTACCATAGTCAACCATACTCACAATCATGGTTAACCATGGAGTCATTGTCTACCATAGTCAACTGTAGTCTATCATAATCAACCATTGTCATGGTCGATGTGATCATCCATAGTCAACTATTTCATAACCATTTCATTATTATTTATATTGAAACTTTTATTCAGAAATCTACTAATCTTTCATGCATAGTCCTGGTCAACTATAGTCAACCATAGTCAAGGTAAAGATCAACCATTATCATGGTTAAGGTCAACCATGACCAATGTCAACCATAGTCATGGTCAATGATGTTCATGGCCAACCATGGTTAGCTATGGTCAACAACTATTAACCATGCTTAACCACAATCAACCAAGGTCAACTTTAGTGAAAGTGATCCTTAATATCCTTTAAAAATACTATATTATTACTTTGTTAATGTATTATTACTTTATTAATCTATTAATTTATTATTGTATTTATATTTTAATGTATATTCATATAGAAAATGTATTATTAAGGTATTTTAACTTTATTAATGTATTATTTATACTTATTACTTTAATATATTAATGTACTTTTTAAATATTTTATGAATTTTTTATTAATAGATTAATTAATAATACTTTATTAATATATTAATGTTTTAATTAATAATATTTTATCAATATATTAATTAATTTACTAATACATTAAAATACATTATTATAATAATGTATTAATATTGTATTAAGTTATTAGTGTATTAATATTTTAATATAATAATACTTTATTAATGTATTATTGTTATACATTATTAATTTATTACTATTTAGTAATGTAAATTACTACTTTAATTTATAGATAACATTAATACATTAATTTATCATTACATTATTAATGTATCAATCAAAATCAAAAGATTACATTATACATTAATTTGAATTAATACTTTACTTTATATATTACATTTATACATTATTTTTATATATTACATTAATGTAATACATTACATTAATAGACCATTAATTTATATGCATTAATATATTAACTTATTACATTAATAAATTATTATTATTATATATTACATTAATGTAATATTAATACATTAATTGTGTATTAATTCATTAATGGTAGTTCCCACAGTATGTCGGTCGTCAACTAGCAACAACCACTTTATAAAAGTGGTTGATATATGTCCATCGGCGTCATTTTTCACCTTTCCAAACTAATGATGTCGATCAACTTATATCAACCATTTTTATAAAGTGGTTGTTGCTAGTTTAATATTGATTTCAGGGAAGTTTTCGACATGCTTATTAGGGTTGCTCGTGTATCACGCTTTAGTTTTTGTTCGGAATGACTTTGTATTTTTAGTGTTTGAGATAAAACGAAATTAATTCATTTGACATTTCTGTTAAACAAAATCGATGAATTTTATCGCGTATTAATTTGTAATTTCTTCCCATTTATATTTTGTTTCCATTATTCTCTGCGGGGTTGGAAGAATTTCTCATTGATATCAATCCCTTCGTTCCACTGCAGTTGCAGATTGCACCATGGCAAATCTTAGGTTCCTGGCACTAGGTAAATTTATACTTTAGTGTGAATTTCTATGTTGTTTTCGTTAATGTCTTAGGGGTTGGACATATATCAGATTCATATTAATCTCTTTATTCCACCGCAGTTGCAGTTTGCACCCTCGGAGGACTTTGCACCCTGGGAGGTCTTATTTTCACCATATATAAGTTTATGATTTCTTCGTAGTTTTCTCTCTCCTATTGAACCAAACTTTGAAATTATGTATTGGGGTTGGACGAAGATTAAACTCATATCAATCTCTTCATTCCACAGATTATCTAGTTTGCATCAGCACAGACAATTGCTTCGTGTCAACAGGTGTCACTTATCGAACCTCACTATCAATTTGTATCTTGTTTCCATTATTCTCTTGGGGGTTGGATGAAATTCACATTGATATCTATTTTTTGATTCCCCGCAGAATTCTTCATTTTAGTAGTGATGATAACGATTGACCTATGCCTCGCCTTATGTATAATAATCTTCTTAACTTGTCGTGCCTTGTGGAGGAGAATTAAATATCGTCCTATTTCAACAGGGGAGAAATTCCTAAGCGAATATGCTTATGAAATGCCAACCAGGTATTCACTCTCTCACCTCAAGAAGATGACAAACAACTTTGTAGAAAGGTTGGGAGAAGGAGGTTATGGTGTCGTCTATAAAGGAAATCTTCAGAATGACACTCTAGTGGTTGTTAAGCTTCTTGACAGGCATAGGCACAGTAAGGGCCAATTCATGAATGAAGTGGACACCATTAGACATGTTCACCATGTCAATTTGGTTCGTCTACTAAGCTATTTCTTTGAAAGATTTACAAGTGTCCTCGTATACGAGTACATGCCTAATGGATCTCTGGACAAATTTATATTCGTCGGAAAAGAAAAGGGGCAAGTCTTAAGGTGGGAACAATTGTATTCAATCGCTTTGGGTGCGGCACGTGGAATTTCGTATTTACACCAAGATTGCGACAAGCGCCTCATACACTTCGACATCAAACCTCACAATATAATTTTGGACGTCGAGTTCACACCAAAAGTCTCTTATTTCAGTCTGGAAAAACTTTGTAGGAAGGGAGACGATCATATTTCAATGACAGGTAGTAGAGGGACGCTAGGATATGTTGCGCCAAAGTTGTGTGACAATGNACCAAGATTGCGACAAGCGCCTCATACACTTCGACATCAAACCTCACAATATACTTTTGGACGTCGAGTTCACACCAAAAGTCTCTTATTTCAGTCTGGAAAAACTTTGTAGGAAGGGAGACGATCATATTTCAATGACAGGTAGTAGAGGGACGCTAGGATATGTTGCGCCAAAGTTGTGTGACAATGATCTGGGTCCTGTTACAGATAAATCATATGTTTATAGTTTCAGAATGCAGAAAGAACATCTATTGGAAGGTAAGTCGTTCTATTCAGTTTTACTTTTTGGAATGGGATTTCAAGTTGCTTGAGACTGGGGAGTTGGGGATGAGATTACGAGGAGGAGGAATGGAAGCAGAAGATGAGAAGAAGGCGAAGAGACTTACTAAAATTGGGGTGTGGTGCATTCAATACAACTACAAATATCGACCTTGTATGGGCAGGGTTGTTCAAATGTTAGAAGGAAATGGGGACAACGTGGCCAATCCTCCCTTGCCCTTCAATTCCTTCTTGGCTGCCCCTGAAATACCCGCCACACTTGAAAAACCTCTATTGTCTAGGATTGAAGAATCCTTATCAATTGAAATTACATCCTAGATATGCAAGGTGAGATTGGATTATTCAACCCCATATTTATATTGTTGTGACTGTGAAGGAGACATGATATGCATCACATACTCAATATTCGATATGAGAAGTTTACAACATTTTGTTGATTTATGGAATTCCCTGTGATTTGTGCAATTTTTATTTTATTTTTCATTTTAGAGTGTTTTAGAAATATGGAGCCATTTCCCAAATCTTGAAAGTTGTTCAAGGTAGTTTTTTTGTGGTAAGAAACATAAATAGAAAAATTGATAGCTAATTTAAAATAAAACACTTGATCTTGTTATTTATTAAAATAGTTATACCGTATTTTTGATAAATTACATAAAGCCCTTTTTTTTACCACTCTCATACCATTAAATATATTGATATGTTATGCATATGAAGAGAGTTAAGTTGAATAATAACAACATAGAATAATAATAATCCATACATATAAACAATAGAAATTCCATAACAAAATATCATAATTCATAACATAGCATTTGCACAAACATATAAAGACACTTATCTTTAGTGAATTAAACACCAAGTGCATGCATACCTTAACCACATTGTTCATAATCGCAGTAGTGGGTCACCCTTGAGGTGTGACTAAACTCTACCTAGAAAATGAAGTTCTTAGCCAATCTAAGGCCTGTTAATCAACATCAATTCTCAACTTCACATGTTGACTCTAGAAACCATCCTACAGTGCCTCATCCCCCACATGATTGTTCCACCCCGGGAAGTGTGCCCCTTCTTTGCTCAATAGTCCCTCGACTGCCCCACTTCCTTTCTAGGACTTCAACAACAGGTTGGACAGGGAGCCTCAAAGTCTTGTAGCCACAGTTTTGCCTCTAGCAACCAGCCTACAGTCCCTCATCCCCCACATGCCTCTCCCACCCTAGGAAGTGTGCCCCTTCTCTTCTCAATAGTCTCTCGGCTGCCCCACCTCCCTTCTGGGGCTTCAACAACATGTCGGATAGGGAGTTTCAGAGCCCTCTAGCTACATCTTGGCACCTTGGAAATTAATTCCCAGCAATTCTCTCACCTGGAGAGAATGCTCACGGGCTTGGCAACCCGCTTCTTCAACCACTGGTCTGACAACCCGCTTCTTCAATCACGGGTCTAACAACCCGCCTCTTCTATATACAGACCTCCCACCTGTTTCTTCAACTCCAAACTTACCAAGTACAGGTACATGTACAATTAGTAGCATGGATGAGTGAAAAATGGTAAGAATCATCAATGATGTAATGGAACCAACCACCAAAGTTGGGTCCCGTCAGCTAAAAAATTTATTTTATTATCTCTGATACCACTTTGTAACATACCTAGCCTCCAACTAAGAAACAATAAGTGCAAAATACACATAACATCAAACTTCCACTAATTAAAGCCATTATTTTGATGTTATCCATTTTCCCATAGCCTACAGCTACAATTTATAATAGATTTAGCTACAACAATAACCATGAAACATATGCATATGAAGAATGCTAATAATAAACAAGAGGTATAACTAAACCATTCATTACAACAATATATATTAAACATGAATACAATTGTTCAAGTAAACAGTAGACACACAAAATTCATGTAAACCATTTACACAACGAAATTAACATAAGAACATAACAAAAACACTTATATGTTAATGATTAACCAGTTGGCTGCAAACGAAGGATGAACCTCCCAGCCATAGACACTGTTGATCATTTTCTCTCATCGGCAAGCCACCCCTGAGATGAAGCTATGAGTCCACAAGGAGATATGGCCCACTCACTATCCACTCTCCACATAGAGCAACCCCAAACCCAGGTTCTAGTCTCACAACAGTTCTAAACCTCCAGCTCTCTCTTTTCCCCACAACCTTCACTACCCAAGGAATGTACCCCCTTCATTGCTCATAGTCCCTTGGGTTGTATCATTTTTTTATCAGGGCCACTATTGCATTTGTTTGTCTAGGAATCATTCAGCTGGGAACTCTAGGAACTCTCAGTTGTTTCATATTTTTTCACAGCAACCTTCACAAGGATCTGAGTCATTTCCTCCATGGGAAATTGCACCATAGRCTTACAGCCTGATTTTTTAAGCACACAGGCCTCTACTCAACATAAAAACACAACCAAACAATGACTACCTTTAAGTATACCATGGTTGGTCCTCTTCCCAACCCTCTACTCCTCCTTTGCTACCCAAAGACTCTCTGTAAAAACTGTCCCAAATCTGCATACGAATTTCCTCCTTTTCCTTGCTTGCTTGACTCACACTCTTCTCCAAGATGATTGTACTTTCACCCATGCTCTCCAATAAATATGGGATGTGACCACTCACAACCACCCTCTTACATGATTTTAATGATTGGCATTTGTTGGAATCAGGCCAAATCAGAAAGAAAGGTTATTTTGGGAAGAAAGACATGCAAGAGGAAAGCGACAATTGGAAGGAAAAGTAGGACGCGCACATGCATGGACGACCTAATGACACTAGGGTTAGGTTTTTTGTAATACATTCTAATGGATGGAGAGCCAGAAATATAAATAAGTAGTACTAGGAGAGGAAAGGAGAAAGAAGAAGAGGCAAATAGAGACAAGAGAGAGAGAAGGAACATTGTAAGGACTGTACTAATCCTTAAGCTGGTGCATGAAGGGAGGAGTGAGAGACTTGATCCCGGGGGTTAGATCATAGGCTGAGGAGCCTGGTGTGATATATTCAGCCTCACAGGGATCGAGGAGCCACTGAGGAGAGTGAGAACTAAGAATGTAAACATGCATGACATGATATATTTCTGAACCCTAATAAAAGCCTAAGAGCCAGATCTTTGTGGACGTAGCCCAGGAGGGGGTGAACCATGGTAAAACTGTGTTGTGGGATGGAATGAATGTGTCTTTGTGTCTGATTAATTGATGAATGTTGAATGAATGAAGTGATTAAGTAGATCTGGTATTTTACATGCATACGTAGAATAATTGTTATAACATGATGTTAAATAGACTAGATAAAGGTTGTGACATACAAGTACATGTCTCACTCAGTCCCAGGTTGCAAACACCTGAGTATTGTAACCACCCATAAGAGCTATCTCGAGTGAGATTGTGCAGTGAACTCTATGTACTGCGTTGCCTTCTGGGCAACCAGAGGGGTCGATAGTCTTAAGGGATTTTTTTGGGAAGCTTCTTGGTTATGAACCGGGGTCAATCTGTAATGGTAACTAGATAAAAGGGGAAAGGGACAAACTAACAAATGGTTTTGTTGTCGGTTGATTGGAAGGCAATAGGATTGAGCACATGATATCTGTGGAAGGCGTGTAAAAAGAATATCGGATTGGACGACAAAAAGGTGAGAGAATGAGCCGCTAGAAGGGGATGTTGAGACCATGGAATCCTACAAAGGTAGAGATCGAAAGCTGGCTAAAGAAAAAGGAGCTAGAGTTTGCGCAGAAAGATAACATAAACCCCAAGTTCACACCACGCAAGTATTTGGACAAGTACGTATTCACCGACTTGCATGAAGTATTTTTCTGCGATTTCCCACACATATTTCAAGAGTGGATCAAAATATTGAAAGACAACCAACCTACGAATCAGATCAGACAGCTAGAGTGGAATCCCGAAGAGATCACGCAACTACAACACGTTGATAATAAATTCACGTGCACAATATATTTTTGGCTCGACAGTATTGTAGAAGGATTTATAATAGAATTTGCAGTAGATACCGTGAAGTCGTACAGTGTAGTAGAGAAAGAGTTTCTACGTGGCCCTTGAGGAAGGTATATTAGATCGTTGCATACTTCCATTAAGATAATGTTATATAACAAAGGTGTAATGTCAATGGAATCAGAGAACTAAACTTCCCTGCGTGCATGGGGGAAGGGGGGAAGCACTGACAGTAAAAGGAGAAATGGAAGGAGAAGTGGATAAAGGAAAGAAGGAGGAGGCCTTGGACCCAATCATGATGGAAAATGACCATATCAAGCAGATCATGGTGAAAGATGGAAAGACGCGCAGTGGAGTACCATACCAATACAAGGTGAACACCAAGAAGAGAGTCGTAGCCGTGAGGGAAGGCTTGGCAAGTGATGAAGAGGAGGTAGAGGATCTCCGGGCTGTGGAGTAGATTGAGGAAATCCTGCGTGCGACATATGAGAGGAATACGAGAGGTCCAAGAGAGGGAATAGAAGGCAACAAGCCTATCCATATTAATTTCAGTGTAGAACCCATGAACCCATGTCCAACTAAGACACCAAAAATAACACCACCATTTAGACAATCGAATTTTGGAAGAAGGAAGACAGCAGGAAGTACATCTACACAAGGAACAACAACTGGCGGAGCTAGTTTAGGAAGCATTAGTCAAGTATCTGCACCGTGCGGAAGTAGTAATTCAGCATTCAAGATGGCAGGACACGATCCCACCATTAGGTTACCAGAATTCAAAGGAGAAGCGTCAGAGGACATGGAGAAGCACTTTTTTATCTGTGAAAAGACCCGGGAAGAAAAATAAATCAAAGACGAGGAAACAAATCTTTCACACTTAGATATCAAACTAAGGGATCGCGCACTGAATTGGTATATGAGTCTAGCCACAAACAATCCGCCAGGGACAATGAGAACAATTGTGGATATCAAGAAGTTGTTGATAAATGAGTTTCAGAATCCAAGTTCAGAGGACCAATACATGAACTAGATGATATAAATTCGATAGAAACTGGGAGAATCCATATGGGAGATTGACCAGATATTCAAGCAACTGAAAGGAAAGATGAAATATGTCATGACAGATATGAAACACAGGCACTTGTTCGTCAACTCACTATTACCACACTTGAAATATTCACTACGACAACAAAAGTTTCAGACATAGGCAAAGGCTCTGCAAGCATCTGTGCAACTGGAAGAAAACCAATATCAGAAGACAGATCCAACCATCGAGGAGCTGAAGGAGGATATGAAGAACTTAACGTTCCAGCTAAACCAAAACAAAAGTAAGGACAAAAGAGAAGTTTTTTGGTGTACCACATGCAGGATAGAAGGACACCATAAGAATGAATGTCCAACATCTGTGCAGTACATGGCAGCAGGAATGCCAAATATGTTACCAACAAGAGCACTATGGTGTGAAATCTATAAGAAACAGGGCCACGGTCCATATCACATCCCAATGATGCAGAAATACCAGACAGTCCCAAAGAGTTCATATTGTAACTTTTGCAAGTCAGTAGGCCATGATGACAAAGATTGTAGAATCGTGGAGTTGATGAGAGAGAGGGCATCATATGCATATAGGGTGCAGGAAGAAATTATGACTGAGCAAGCCACACCTTAGTTTAACCAAGTACCAGCCCCATACAAAACTACACATCAACAGTATAATACTGTGCAACAGCCATATAACACAGTGCAACCATAGTACAACACAATGCAACCCCATTACAATACCGTACAATATAACACTAATACATATTGTAAAAATTTCGATGTTTTATTTGTGGCGTTATGGACAAAATTGTCCATATTGTCGCAAAATAGAGGAAATTTAAAAAAAAAAGTTCATATTGCCCGATAACATCGGTCTTGCCACATTGACATCTCTCTTTCCACGTTAACATCGCTCTTGCCACATTTTCCACCAGAATGTCTCTCTTGCAATGTTTGTGACATAAACGTCGTTCTTGCCACATTTGTGAAGATTGATGTCGCAATTGCGACGTTTTGGAAACTAGGTTTTCCCCTCCAACGATCACCTTAGTATGTTGACCAATTCAAAATACTAACGGTCACTTAGGTTTTTTTTACGTCGAAATTGCGACGTTACAAAATCTATAAATATGTTGCAGTTGACGGATGTTGTGACAAGTTTTCTATAATAACGACGTCTCTTTGGGGTCATAGTAGTTAGTGGTTATAATGTTTTAGGGTGTGATTTTCATGTCATGAGTTATAGGGGTAAATGATTATAGTGTTTAAAGGGTTAGAATATATTTGGGACCATCATGAAAATTTCAGTGTCGGAGCATTGAGTACTTGAGAGGTTGGATGCCAAGTGAGTAGTAAAATGGTATCATGAGAAAAGCTTCCTTAAGCCTTAATGGAAACTAGTGTGCTAGTTGCAGGTTTAGAACAAGTGTAGGTTATTAAGATGGTCAATATGAGTCAACCATGTTAACTATGGTCAACTATACTCAAACATGATGAATTATGCTCAATCCTGGTCAACAATGGTCAATGGAGATCAATATCGTCAATAAGGGTGAAGGGTTAGTTGGTTACTAGAGTGAATGTAATAGGAGGGTCATGGGTTAAGGGATTAGTAAGTTACATATTTAATGGATTAGTGGGTATTTTTCGATGAAGTTAGTGGGTCAAGGGGTTATGATGTTATGTTTCGATGTCCTTCAATATTGCTCCAATGGTTCTCCTTAATCCTCCATAAGCAACGGGGAAATTGTGTACAAAGGAGAAAATTGGGCCTTCCTTTGTGTGAGAAAAACTAATCCAAGATCTCTCCAAATCTTCAA
>JASDQU010310033.1:122447-136437 GCA_032191745.1 Picea mariana | reverse complement strand
AATTCATGTCCGTCGGGTCGATTCCACCAATAGCTTTCAACAGTGCCTTCCGTTGTGTGGGACAACTTTGAAGGACTTTGAGGGCTGACATCGCAGAAGGTGCTTGGGCCAGATATTCAACAATGTTGTAGTTCTGGGTAGCATGAGCATGAGGATTGAAAGACAATTTTTGAATGACTCCCTTTGGAGGGGGGTAAAGAACTGTGTCAAGGCTCGGTTGTTTGAGATGAAGAGGACCATTTGTAGGTGGAGTCATGGTAGAGGGTTGTACCAATGAAGGAGGTAGATCATCAACCTTCTCTTTAGAGGGAGAATAATCTTTGGCTCAAGTGGTGAGTGCAATGTCATTCTTCTTTGAATCGCTAGTACACATCAATACATAGGATGTAGTGGAAGGGGAAGGTTGGTCATGAATGACCAATTGGGTCTGTTGTTGAGAGGGGAAGGGTTGGGACAAAACGACCAGAGTGGGTGGTTTCGAGGCTCCTTGAAGGAACTTAGTAACCTCGATGTGTCGTGCACAATCCTTCTTGTCGTGATCATCACCATAGATAAGACAAGGGTATCGAGGTTTGCACTTATCCCTATCGTCAACAGGTGGAGTTTTGGGTTTCTCTGCTTGTGAACTATTTTTGTCCTCCTTATTCTTACCCTTTCCCTTTCTGGATTTGTTTTTACCGGCTAGGATAGATTGAACTGCATTTACCTTAGAAGTCTTGCTGGTGGGAGGGGTAGGAGATGGGGCATTTTGAACATTAGAAGAAGTGGGTTTGGGGTTGTTGTTTGAGGTAGAATGTGGTTGGGCATGGAAAGTGCCAATCACACCGTCAGCTACATGAGAAGCAGCTGGAGTAGTTGAAGTGGAAGAAGTGGAAGGACGAGGTGCATCAGGGAGTAAGTCGTAAAGAGTACCCATTTGTGAGTAAACAAGGTCAAGGTATTGAGCACGACTTATGGCCTATTCTTCCATGACAACTCCACCCATGGAGATGTCACGACTGATGTCATTCACAAATGATTTTGTGAACCACTCTGCCAGCAACTGATCTGGAACTTCAATTTTGATGAGACGTCGTCTCCATCGCCACTCATGAATGTGATCAGATATATGAGTGGCTTTGTTTTGTTTGAAAGAACTCAAAATATCGGTCCCCGTTTCATAATGGATCAGTAACTGGTAGTCGATGATGAAATCCATAGTTAGGGTGTTGAAGTCGACGAAGAAACCTCGTGGTAATTCTATATACCACTTCGCAGAAAAACCTGTGAGAGTTCTTTGAAAAAGACGTAATTGAATAGAGTCATCCATCAAGGAGTTGGATGAGCACTAGAGGTGAAAATTCATCACGTGATTGTTCAGGTCCTCTCCTTCTTTGCCATCGAATTTAGGGATGTCGGATGGTAGCTTGGCTAGTATAGCAGGCCATTGGGGAGAGTGACGGATTGGATCGTTTAAAATCCTCGACAGATCCAGGAGGTCCAAAGTGGCCAAGAAGGGTAACTGTGTATTCACATGTGGGTACTAGTGGCTTTGGGGAGGGAATCCCATTGGGAAACCAGTGGGACCATAAGTAGTCTACATATAATGTGACGACCCAGGTAGATTCGGTGGTTGTTGTGGAGGAAAGTAGCTCATGGGATTGTATCCTTGAACAGGGACATGAGTTTGAACATTCGAGCCCCAAATAGGATTGGACGTACTTGGATATGGTTGGCCTATACTAGGGGGTATAATGGATGTAGCTAGAAGATGTTTCCCCCCGGTCGATTGAGGATTATGTTGTATCAGATGCTTCCAATACTGGGCCAAGGATGGAGGTATGTTTTGTTCGTAGGGTGGGGTCGGTGGGGGTTTTCCTCCTATCGGGGGTTGATTTTTGATTGGGGGTTGTGTTCCAATTGGGATTTGTGTTCCAATAGGAATTTTTCCTACAAGGGGGGGTTGAGTCAAACCTCCTTGGTGAAATTGTCCACCAACAGGAATCTGGTAATTTGGTGTGAACGACGGAATGGTGCCACTAGGATTAGTTCCACCGATAGAGCATGGAAAAGGTCCTCCAAAAGGGGGTTGAGGAAGTGTTGGAATGAAGGCAGGAGGAGAGTTCCGAGAAGAAGAGGGACAACCAAGAGTTTTGGATGGGGTTTGCGTAGGAGTGGGAATAGAAGCATTCAATGCACGGTATCTGGGTGGAAGCGTCGGGGTGACATTGGGCAAGAGAGGTGTGTTGATGGGGGCTTGACTAGCCACTATAATCCCAATGTGAATACTCGTAATATCTATGTAATGGACAATTTTTAAAGGGATGGTTAAAACGTGGTCAGCTCACGGAGCTTCTGTACCAGGAAAATAATAAGCAGTAGTAAAAGGTACTGCGTCTGGGTCAGAGGTTTTGGGGAATGCAGGTGAGACGATGATTTCAATGCCTGCTCCTGAACCAAAGAGATCTTGTTTAAAAATGCCAGTAGACCAAAAAGGATCTTGGCCCTCAGGTCCTAGAAAGGGTCCAGTCAGTGATCTAGAAGACAAAACAACTAAGTCTCTGGAAGAATTCACTCGCATAATACGTCTCTCAGAATCGGGGTGAAGTCGAAAGTCCTCTCGAGAATTGGTAATTCGGAACCGTTCTAGAGAGTCAGTTCTTTCCACTTGTAGAATGGTGACGTCTTGGAATTCACTCTGTTGCGGAGAGCCCTCTAGTGAGCTTGTAGGCAGGGGTTGAGAACCTTCCATATTTTCTGGAGGTAAGCCCTGCATTCTACGTGAACAATGTGGAGGGTCTATTGTGAATGAGTTACAAACTTATGAAGAAAATCCTGTGGTCAACTTGGGTAAACAAACAACATGTGCTAGTAAACAAAATCTAGGAAACAATACCAAGAAAACAAGACCTTCTAATTCTGAAGTCACTAGTTGGTGATGAAATCCAACGTCGCAACAATGAGATGAGAAGGGGCTGGGCTAGGGTGGAAAAGTTACATTGATGACCTGCTTAACAGACTTACACCCTGGTGCAAGCTCCCAAACACAACCGTGATTTTGGCCAACATTGATTCCAGGTACCGTGAAGACTTGCCCCTTAACAGTCACCTTATGTAAGACCCTAAAAAGATAGGCCACTAAGGTTACCACCGACAACAATAAAGCCTGGGGGGACAGCCGTCAGTCTGATCCACACACAAGGGCAGGGTATCTAGCCCGAAATCAACTCAAGAGGATTCCACTCATTATTGTGGGTATACCTCCAAGTGACCTCCGTAATACGTGCAATCTCTACACCAATATCAACGAAGCAGGGTGAGTAACTCTGTCAATATCAATGTGACCTTGGGTTTGACCCTTGTGTGAGAAGGGCTTCCCAGGACAAAAGGTTGTAGGTAGAATTTGACACTCCTTAACACAAGATGCTATTGTGTGTTTTGTGCTTTGGAGAGTGTATCTCTCTGCCTATTCCAAAGCTCTAGCCTAGCTAATGGTTGGTGTAATAGAGTCCTAGAAAAGAGTTACTAGTTAAATTTTTAAAATTGCGCAATATTATTAAGGGTTGTTGTTACTCAAAGGAAACGGAGATGAAACCGATGTTGTGTGCGACTCTGACCCAACAATGCATAGATAGGAATGAAAGATATCAATTTTCGTTCGATGAATCCTATGTACAGGAGGGAAAGAGAGGTGTTCCAGAATAATGTTGAACTACGATACACAATCTTCTTTAAAATGCAATTTTCAACGAATCACGTAACAATGACAATTCTTTGTTTGTTCTATTTCAACAATTGATTTCCAATATTTTCAAAATGAAAATTCTTTTAAATAGAAAAATGTTTTTTACTTTTCAAAAATATCCACACCATGGTGGTGAAAGTAAGGAAAACCAATAACTAATGAATAAGCAATAAACAAAACCCAAACCAATCTTTCAATGGAAACAAAAAAATGACAAGCAGACAAGACTAGTCTTTTCAATTGCATGAGAACAATGATCTTCCAAATAATGAGAAAATGAGAAAGACAAACAATCCCAACTTTCAAACCGATCACCGGCTCCTAACCAAACAAGTACTCTGATTCCAGGATCAGAGAGTATATCCTTGCTAAGAAAAGTCAATAGATGAGAGTTGAGAAAAAGATGGACAAGAGGAGCCTTTGATTTCCAAAGACTGATCGTGCATAAAATCTGAAGTCAAGAAACAATCAAACAGTGGTCCAAGAAGTTCTTTTCAGACACCTATACAGATCTAGCCATCTGAGCATACCAAAGCTTTAAATCCAAAAATTTTAAAAATGGGTTCGCAGGCTATCAGTAATGTACAGTGCAAGAATGGATTATTCTCACAGGTTGGCTTCAAGTAGGATGTGAGAACCTCACACTAGACTGAAAGTCAAAGTGCGAACTCAAGGGGTTCTCGCAGGCCACTGTGGGGTTCAGTGCGAAAAGGCCTGAAACTAGGCAAAATTTTGGAAAAAGACAAAACTTTTGAAGGGACTTTTGGACCCAGAGAGTCTATCAGGGTGTCCTGAAGACTCAGAGATTGATAGAAATGAAGAAAGGTAAGGCAAGAGAAAATGGCCAAGGAAAAACACCAAAAATCACTAAAAAATGGGTTGTATCCCTAGTGGAGTCGCCAATTTTGTTATCGGACTAATCGGTAGGTGTAGACACTAATAGATCTCCCTAGATCCACCTCGATCTAGAACAAAACAAGATAGGACATGACTCTTTCCCTAAGTTACGACCAATGAATTAGCTAGTAAGGAGGAACAAGTGACATACCTTTGTATCTCTTCCTTAGGTCTTTGTTGCTCCCACTTCGCTCCGGTGCTCTTGTGAGGTCAAGACCAAGACAACACAAACCAACCAAAGTGAAGATAGCACAATGTATTCAATCTTCAACTTATGCATATGATCAAGGAGTTACACAATAAAGTAAGAATGACTTTATGGAAAAAGGACATGTCGATGTATCATATTAATCGTAAGTAGAAGATACAACCTGATCACCTTGATCTCACAAGCTTCCTTTCGGTGACTCTTGGTTCCAACACACACACTTGCTCTATCCTTGCATGAAGAAGATCCAATTCCTCTTGATATATCTACTAGAGTCACCAAGCTCCTATTCAAGCTGGGTTATTCATACAATTCCTTCACCAATTCTTCAATCAATCTTGCTTAACCTTTTCCATGAGAATACTTTCAATATATAGGAGAGGGTGAGATGGTTACATGGATGGGAATGATCCCACCAAATCAGGGAAACCAGTAAAATGACAACCATTTGAATGCCAACCCATTTTCTAGAAGATTCCCTTCTAGAACCCTCGAGACTTCATCTCTTTTCCGAGCTTAAAAACAAGTTCACACCCTATGTATATAGCACAGTGCGAGAAGTTCACACCCTAGATGAAGATTGCCTGCGAGAATGGGTCATTTTCGCATGCTAGGCCATAAGCAGCCTGTGAGCTCACTTTGAAAATATGTTTTCTGGAAGGACATAAATTGCCACTTTTCTAAGGAGAAAGTTCTTGTTGGGAGCTTGAGTACACTATTGTCAATACATCACCAGGATGACCAAAATCATGTGTAACACATTGTCATAATGGATGATAATTACATAGGAAATGGCTCAAACAATTCTAATGGATTCAAAATTGATAGTTATTTTTTGGACACATACAATTCATACAACAGTTCACATTAAAAATAGAGTAATTCTCAAAAACAACAATGACAAAACTTCCTACGAGCTATGGAAAGGAATACCAACAAATGTGAAGCACTTCAAAGTATTTGGAAGGAAATGCTACATCAAAAGAGAAGATGGAAGAATGGGAAAGTTTGACTCTCATGTGGAAAAAAGAGTACTTGTTGGTTACTCAAGTACAAGTAAAGCATACAAGTGTTACAATATGAGGTTGAAGAAAGTTGTGCAAATCATCAATGTAACAATTGATAAAATAGGTGGACGAGAATTAAAGGAAGAAGAAAATGAATCAATGGAACAACTTTACTAAGAAGAAGCATAACTTGAAGAAGAAGTCTACATCGAACAACCAGAAGGATTTCAGTTGTTAGAGGACGCAGATTACATGTGCAAATTGATGAAGGCCTTGTATGGTTTAAAACAGGCTCCTAGAGCATGGTACTCTAGACTAGATAAATATATATAGCAGGCAGGGTTCAGAAAAGGAAGTGCAAACATCAACCTCTACATTAAGGTAACTCAAGATAGTATTTTATTAATTGAATTTCCTGTTGATGATATTATTTTTGGAAGAAATGATGATAGGTTAAGCCAGAAATTTGCAAAGGATATGTAGAATGAATCTGAAATGTCATGACTCGGAGAACTATCCTTCATTTTGGGTCTTTAGATATGTAAAAGAAACCAAGGAATTTTTATTTCACAAACTTAATATATCAGATAAATAATAAAGAGGTTCGAAATGGAAGATTGCAAACTAGTTACCACTCATATGCAAACCAGTTGCAAGTTGAGAAAAGATGATGATTCAAAGTCTATAGACTAGAGGAAATACAAGTCAATGATTGGTATTTTACTATATGTGACAACATATAGACTAGATGTAATGCATTCAGTTGGACAGGTGGCATGATTTCAATCAGCACCAAAGGAATCACATGTGTTAGTGAAGAGGATTTTCATATATCTCAAAGGAAGATAAGAGTTTGGATTATGGTATCCAAAAGGAAAGGATCTATCACTTATTGCCTACACAAATGAAGATTGGGTAGGTGGTATTGATGACTGATGAAGCACCAATGGAGCAGCGCTCTACTTGGGTGAGTGTTTAGTATCTTGGCTAAGCAAGAAACAATCAGAAGTATCTTTATCTACAACTGAAGGAGGGTATGTTGCAGCAGCAGGATGTTGTACTCAGGTTCTATGGATGAAGAAAAAAATGACAGATATACAGGTTGAGTATGATGAGCCCATTCCAATCTATTGTGATAATACAAACACCATAATTATATCAAAGAACTCGGTGATGCACTCCAAGATGAAGAACATTCCAATCAAGTATCACTTTCTATGGGAATGGGTTGGAGAGAAGAAAATTATAGTTGAATATGTGGGCACCAAATAAAAAGTGGTAGACATCTTTACAAAACCACTTCCAAGGGAAGCCTTTGAGTATCTTCTATAGAGACTCGGAGTAATTTCTACTCCAAAATGAATTCTTTGGAATGCTTATATTATATGTCTTATATTTAAACGAGGAAACACCATAAAGAAGACAGTTCAAGTTGGGAGATCAATTTTAGGAAGAGTTCAGTCAGGGGGACTATCCTCACCAACAGTTCAGTTAATGGGAGAAGCTCCAGATGGGAAGATACCTTTTCCATTGATGACAAAGGAGGAGAGATTTATCAGATGCAAGCTTAGAGAAAGACCATAGAGGCATGGTTCTAGGGGGAGCAATGGTCGCAGGGGGAGCATAAGTGATATGACTTAAGTATTGCATCAGATTGTTGCCATCATTGCCAAAGGGGGATATTTTTTATTAATTGGGTTGGTTTTCATTAATGTCAACCCTTGAAGAAATTTCAATAGCCAATTCCGGTAGCACAAATGTTTGGGTATTGGACCCAAATTTGTTTGATGGATAATGGTATGAGTTTTGATATATTTGTAGGTGAAAATATTCTAGATGGATATTACATGTCATTCCATTTCTGGTGGTATGTGGAATGTCACATAACTCCTCACGGTTAGAGATTTATGGTCATGTGAAGTTGGAGAACCCTCATGAGTCATCTAGAAGCCCCAAAAGGTCAAAGTAGTCAAAGTTTTTGCAAAGAAGAAATTATTTAAATAATAAAGTGAAGTTATGAGTGTACTATAAGTCAAAGAGGATGTAAAATAAATTATTTAAATAATAAAGTTAATGGAGAACATACTAATTATGGAAAGTAGTTAAGTTAAGTGGACAAGTGGTTATAAGTGGGTTAACCCTAAAATAAGGAAACTGGGTTAAGATGGCTATAAGGTAACCCCTTGAGGAAGCTACATAAAAGTATAAATAAGAGGAAAGGGTCTCTCATTTAAATCACATTTGAATATCATTGAATGCCTATTTTTTGTGAAAGGTTATTTGGGCAGGTATTATTGATAGAGAAAAGTGCGGTGGGTGTGGAAGAAAAAGTGTGGCAGGAAAACTGTGGGAGAAAAATTGCAGCAGCAAAAGTGCAACAGGAAAAGTGCGGCAAGAAAAGTGCAGAAGGAAAAATGTGGAAGAAAAAGTGCGGCAGGAAAAGTGCAATAGAAAAATTGTGTAGGAAAAGTGCGGAAGAAAAAATGTGGCAGGAAAAGTGCGGAAGAAAAAGTGAGGGAAAAAAATCGTAGTAGGAAAAGTGCAGAAGAAAAAGTGCTGCAGAAAAACCATAGCATAAAAAGTGCGGCAGAAAAATCGCGGCAGTGGATTCACGGCAGCAAAACTGCGGCAACAGAATGCTACAAGAAGAAAAAAAGGGTATGGTTTTCATATGTGTAGTGTTGAATTTATGAATCAAGTTGAGGGTTTGCCTTGCAAATATGTTGGATACCCTCTTGGGAGTTTATGGCTTGTTGTAAAGTTGATCTGAGGCAGATCTACTGAAGTTTGATATTGGTTCATGTTTGAGGGATTTTGGTTGAGGTATGTTCTTGAAGTTATTGGTACAGATAGAGGTTGTATAATAGTAAGGTTCTATCACATGGTTTGAGGTACAGACTTGTGGTATAGTGTTTGAGGTATATGTGATCAGATCATATTTGGATGATGAAATTGATGAGGGTGTTTGGTTGAGGTACATGTTTGGTACATGGTTGAGACAAGTAGTTGATGAGTTGGCACATACATGAGGTGAATAGTTGATGATGTTGGTACCTCTTGATGAATCATAGTTTATGTGTATTTGATGCATGATTGGTACATATTTGGTGCATGGTGGATGCACTCATTGATGGTACAGGTTGAGGTACATCTTGGTGCATGGTTGATGCACTTGTTTATGGTACAGGTTGATTAGAGGTTGTTTGATACAAGTTGTTACAGGTTGGTTGGCTGCAGATCAGTGGTACATGTTGTTACAATGGCATATCTCATAGTGATACTGTGAAAGTGGTTCCATCATTCTACTTCTACGTTAGGGCAGTTGGACGGGGAAAGGATAGGTGGTTGTGTTCACCTTCTAGTTGTAGTCGGAGAACATAGGGGGTTGTAGCCTCATTCTGGTTGTATCCAGAGAATTGGGGAGTTGGAGCTTCCCTCAGGTTGTAGCCTAAGAAACTAGGGGGTTGGAGCTTCCTTCCAGTTGGAGCTGTAAAACAAAGGAAGTTGGTTCTTCCAATGAATGTAATTCTTAAATATATATAAGGAAAATAATTATTTGATTTTCTCCTGCTTTGGGTTTCGACGTAAAAACATTGGTGTATTGTGTATGTGTATGATTTCTCATTTGTTCATTTATTATTTACTCTGCAACTATTGGATGATAATGCTACATTGATATAACAATTGAATTTTGTGGTTAAAAAGGATTGAATTGCTCTATTACTGATTCACCCCCCTATCAGTAGTCCAACAATTGTGGCATTAAAGTTCTCCTCATAATCCATAACCTTGATGTGATGTTGAACCCAACACAAAATCCTTGATACCGCCCCTAAGAATATTATCATATTTTTATTTTCTTCGAAGATATTCCCCCAAGATCCATTTTTATTTAATCCAAGTCACCTGCATATTACAACAACATTTGAACTCATACACTAGTTTCCTCAATCTTCTATTGTCATAACTCTAAGTTTGAATGAATAAACCATATCCTATAATTAGTTATTTTTTGAAACTTCTTTGCAACCAGATCACTTGATGAGGTTGTCTTCAGTGGGAACCATAGAAGTTAATGATAGTTTTTTTGGCCAATCCACAAAAGTTAGTATGATATATTCTGGTTTTAAACTAGAGGACTTGATCAAAACTCCTCCGGTCTTCACTAGAGGAGTTAGCATAAACCTCGTCGGTTCTCCTCGGAGGAATTCATTTTAAATCTGCCGATTTATTGGAGCTCTCAATATGACTGTTGCCGACCCTTAACCAGAGCATATAATGTAAAATAATGTGGTACAGATCGTATAATTCATAAAAATCTTTGTTGGTTCACTAGGGGGACTTAACATAATCACCTTTAGTTTACATCGGAGAACTAGCTACGAACTTCAGCAGTTCCACTAGCATGCTTTGCATAATATCCTTTGGTGTGTTCGAAGGCTTTTGCATGAAATCGTCTCGTGTACACTTGATGTTTTCAAAAAAACTTATCTGATATAAACCAGATCATTTCATATGGATTTCTCTTGTCTCAAACTTTCAAGCCAACATCTAGGGTAATTGTTAACAAAATTATCTATATTTTGTCACTTCCTTCTCACTATAGCCAAAATTTTCTTAATTCCGACCATCATACTATCGTCTTCTCATGAAGATCTCCCACCTAGCATTATCATGAGTGGATCCTTGAGTATTTCACATGGGTTACTTGAATAGACTTATTTTTATGCATATACAACTCATGGTCTAATCATGTTTGTTTCATTACAAGGTTTTGTCTTTGGAATAATTTCATCTATGCTTTGAATATTCAAAAATTTCTCCAAGGAAGAAGGAAGTTATAAAATTTCCCACCAGATAGGCCTCTGAGAGTGGATACCAAGATGAATATGAACCCAACATCGTAAGAGTGATGTATGATGACACAGTCAGATTCCTGGAAAAATGGGAAGATTCACTCAGGTGGGGTGACATTTATCAAATGTTCAAGAAACAAAATTTCATCATCAATGGAGAATACCAAGATGAACTTAGAATTTTCAAGAACATCAAGAAATATGGGATATAAAGAGTAGCATCTCGTGTTGCGGTATTCCCCTATGATGATGTCATCGCCTATACATTTAAACATGTTGAATTAGGAAACATGTACATCTTAAATGATCGGGGAGATCCTATAGCCTCATTCCATCCTCCAAATCTAGCAAAGTGTTATCATCTAGAGAAAGGAACCCGAAATCTGGATAATGAATTTCTCGGTGGGTTCAAGCATACTGCCAAAGTCCTTTACTGCAGCTGGTACAAACCAAATAAACAATTTAAGCTTAGACCAATTGGTGGATACCCTACAACATTACTAATCAATCCATATCAAAACATGGTGGACATTCTATGCAGGTTGTATGGAGATCCATATGCCTCTAAATTCCCACTATTATACATTCTCTTGATTCACTATTGTGTAGACGAAAGATCACCTTTCAATTGGGAAAACATTTTGTTAGCAAACTTAACATAAGCTATCACAATAGTTATGAAAGTACAACCCAAAACTTTTCCTAACTTTCAAATGTCTTCATATCTCATAGATATCATGTGCGTTACACACCAATACATGAATATGGGATGGGCATGGTAGCCAAAAGACCCATCCATCCATATCTACTGCAAGGTTCTCTAGGAGCACAAGTATATGATGGAGTCTCACAATATATGCAAGAACTTCCTATCCCTGTTGTAAGAATTCATTTTTTTCATGCGAGCCCCTATGTATGATTGACAAAGTACTAGTTGTAATCAGGAGGATAGGATATTGGTACTCGATAGATCATGTCACATCTATCAACATATATGGAGCCATGAAAGCACCACATCTGCTTCCTTGATATGTCCCAGATAAATTAGTTCTCCAAGAAGTAGCTTACCATATGGTGATCAACGAAGTCGGGGAAATACTCTATCAGGATAAGAAATATATATGGCTCCCACTCCAATTGTGGATTGGATCCTATTGATTTTCAAACACCAAGTAGGCCTAGGATGAAGTGGATACATTGATTTTATACCACTTTAGAGAAGAGATATTTAGGAGGAACGACCTAAAGAAAGTCATCAAAGAACACTTTAATAATCTTGGCATACCCCGAGAATATACATTAGACACATGGGAAGAAGAGGAGGTACATTGTAGTACACAGACTTATGATGAAGTCATTTCCAAGAGATAGGGAAAACCCATCAAAAGAATCATTAATGAAGAAAAATAATGTGAGGAGACCAAGAAGAAAGTGGAAGAAGAGGCCTAAATGAAGTCATCTAAAAAAACTACATCTATGTAATCAAGATCAATTGAAGAGGAAGAGACAGTAATAGGAAAGAAGAAGAAAAAGAAACAAAAGAAACAAAAGAAAAAGGAATATGCGACGGAGAAAAAAAGAAAAAAAGATCAATACAAAGATAACTCTAAAGTTGATGAAGTCATGGTAGCAAATAAGACAAATGTCATAGAAAAATAAAAAGTTGAGAAAGAAGTAAAGGTAGAGGCATCAAAAAAGGTAGCATGGAAAGCAACAAGTGAATCTGTAGAAAAATGTAGTTGAGGAAGAGAAACATAAGAAATATGAAGAAGAAAGGAACAATTATGCATCACCAATGGACACTGATATCCCATAGATATCAACAACATGTTCCAACATACATAGCAGATTCAATGGGCTATATTTGGGGCTTTGTACCCCATTCAAACCAAGTGAAGTGCCCAATCTAAAGAAGTTCACATATGATAAGACCACAAGAATGATTATGCAAAAACAAATAAGAAAAGTGTTAGTCACAGGGGGGGATACAATATCAATACTCATGCAAACCCCGATGATGGAAGATGTCAATAAATATATAATCTCCATAGACTCTACTGGAACCACCTTCATTACAAAAATGGAATATAACTTCGGAAACTTATACTGTCAAAATATAGAGAAGGATGCAAGAATAATGGAAATAGACAAACAACTCAAACAAGTAAATATAGATGAAGGTAGTCTACAAATATTCAAGGATAGTGTAGAGATAGAAGATGACATTCTAGATATGTACACCCACCTACACCTATTTCAACATATAGCGGCCACTATTATGGAACAACATAGCCAAGTGCAGTTCAAAAAAACCTAGTTCAATAATATCTGGGAAGAAATAAGCGACATTCATTGATGGATCGCAGAGAATCTGAATGTGCCAGTCGATATTTTGTGCCCCTCAAGCATAGACAAGAAGGTTGATCTTGCTTTAGTATATCCCTTCCAACAAGCTGAGCAGAGAGAATACAAGGAGACAACCAACTCAATGGAAATTTGTTCACGACTGCAAAAGGTGGCACAAGACCTTACAAGAAAGTGTGATCTCCCTCCCCTAGAAGAACTTGGAAAGACTCTCATTAGGTAACAATTTAAAGAGAAGGTACAATAGAGTATGAGTTGCAAGCAAGAGGGAACTGAATTGGCCTCCAAGGTGATGATGGACTTGATTGAACAACATCTAATTCAACCCACCAAATTCTACACCATGTTCCAAGCATTCACGACCACTCTATAAAAATATATGTAGACCCTCAATGGCAACATGACCATACATGAAGCTACTCTTGAGGAGTTCACATACCATCGGATAATATCACTTTATGATCACTTAGAGATATAGATTGCCTACATCTGGGATAAGAACGCATAGAAAAGACATGACAACAAATTCACATTCCTTGTTAAGTATATCTTATTTTTTCTTTTTCAAACCATTTTTAGCTTCATCTTTTTCCATACATGTGTCAAACAACTAGTAAGGGAAGCTGAAAGGAATTTTGTAATTGATTCTTGTGGAATCCAAGAAGAAATTTTTGGGAGTTAGTAATAATTGTATAAACAATAGGAGAGACTCATTTTGAAAGGGGATTTTTGGCTCTCAAGCTTTGTATACAGTCTAGAAACTACCTTCAAAGAAAATACTTCGTTAATTAATATTGAGAAGCCCTTGGGGACAACTTTTGACAGAGAGAAATCTTGTGTGTATTTATTTTTGTTGTGAACTATTTCCAAAAGAATGTTTGTTGTCCACATGAGCTATAAGAACATGTTTTTCTTATAGACTTTGCTAATGCAA
>JASDQU010310033.1:96932-122427 GCA_032191745.1 Picea mariana | reverse complement strand
GTCCCCAAGGGCTTCTCAATATTAATTAACGAAGTATTTTCTTTGAAGGTAGTTTCTACCTTCAAAGAAAATACTTCGTTAATTAATATTGAGAAGCCCTTGGGGACAACTTTTGACAGAGAGAAATCTTGTGTGTATTTATTTTTGTTGTGAACTATTTCCAAAAGAATGTTTGTTGTCCACATGAGCTATAAGAACATGTTTTTCTTATAGACTTTGCTAATGCAATTAATGTTATTCTTGAAATTTTTTATTCTTTCTTATACTTAATGTCCTGAGCATATGAATTGTCGATGTACACAAAAATATGACTTAGAATTTTATGGTTATACATTTCTATGCATGTGTTATCTAACTTTTCACCTTCATGACTGTTATCTGATTTGGGTGTTTTGTAGAGTTTAGTTTCATTTCAATTCATTTGGTTACTAAATTTTTCTCCTAGCTAGGATAGGATAGAGTAGAATAGATCAGTTTTCTCCTAGCTAGGATAGGATAGAGTAGAATAGATCAGTTTTCATTTATGCATCTAGATAGTATTTATACATATATTTCATTTCCATAAACATCCACCTTTTCAACCTCAAAACTAGCAATGGCAGTTGGGCTAGAATTCGGATGGGTCTCCTAAACCAAAAAATGCATATTCTAATTGGGATCGTATACAAGGGAGAACCCCTTACTATTGCAAGGAATTTTCTCTCTGTCAACATGTGGTTTCTTAGTTTATGTAGGATCCAAGCACCAGTTAGTAGAAATATGCACAAATTAGTTTAGTTACATCAAGGGTGCCTATCATATTGGTATCAGGTATTGTCATCGTTTAGACTTGTTAGTTGACTTCACTATCTGTAACTGGGTAGGAAATAGAAATGATCAAAATTCCAGTTATGTATATGTGTTTCAATTCAACACTGGACCCCTATTTTGGTCGTGCAAGAAACAAAAGGTAGAATCTTTGTCAACTATAGAATCTTAACATCATGGAATAATTAATGCAAGTACAGAGGTGGTTTGGATTTTCTAACTCTTGGGTGAGTTTGGATTTCTTGTTCAAGCCTTGACTACTCTCTATTGTGACAATCAGAGTGCAAGGTTATTTATAATCTTGTTACAAACAATAAAATGTATCATGTTGAACTTCAAGATCACTACCTGAGATAGTTGTTGTTGGAGATATTACACACTCATTTATTAATTTTGTTTCCTAAGTTTGCTAATATAATGTTGAGGGTGTTATACATAGGTGAGAATATTTTGTCTGATAATATCG
Organism: Picea mariana; assembly: GCA_032191745.1. NCBI lineage: Eukaryota > Viridiplantae > Streptophyta > Pinopsida > Pinales > Pinaceae > Picea > Picea mariana. The sequence goes on along the minus strand of JASDQU010310033.1, from coordinate 121,154 downwards.
CCTACAAAATAGGTCACCTTCCCTCTTTAGTTTTGACTCATTTACACTTCAGTTAGACTAGTGGAGGAAAGTCATGCACGGAAACCTCAATTTTATCACCAACAATTACATGTTCACCTCAATTTTCTAACCAGGAGTGTGCATATCACATGCATGTGGCTAGGATAGTGCATATCATGTACATGCATGTGTTTCTCTCACCTCCACATGTGTGACTCAATTAATGGATGATTGCATGGAACAATTAACTAGGACTAGGTAGCATATTACTCTAGTTTCTATCATTGAGTGTCCAAATATCTCTAGATCACTATTATGGAACATTGGTTACTCATGTAGCCTATATATATATATATATATATATATATATATATATTGTAAATCATTCACTCTTTGGGTTTGGAATGGTGTGGGCTAGTGTGGAATAATAGTTAATAGAATTCATTATTCTTTCTTGCATTCCTCTCTCTCTCTCTCTTGCAAGCTTTGCGTGAATTTATACTAGCTAGGTTCTTTGTGTATTTGTCATCAAAACTTCACATGGTGTCAAATATTGTAGGTTTCTAAGAGAAAGGTGCACATGCACTCATTTACAGGTACAAAAGATTGCAATGTTCAGAAAGAATGGAATTTCCACCATCAACACTTCTTATGCTGCACAATTATTTCAAGTGAAATCCAAAGATTTTATTTCTTCTTAGATATAGAGGCTTATATAAAATAACCATGGCAACAAAATAAGATCCTGATTATGCCAATGATAAAAATGATTTTTTCAACATATAAGACATGGCCTTTAGACTTATCTACATGTATATTTCTCCTGAAGTTTAGTATCATGTGATATCACTCTTAAATATAGAAAAAGTATTGACCAAATTAGAGTTCTTGTTCAGGATAAAGGAATATTATGAAGAATTCATGTAGGATATTGACAAGACAAAGCCAACAGAAAATCCACCACAAGAGAAATCTTCTCAATTTGAAGAGACTTATGCATGTCCCATCCATGCATCTCAAGAGCCACATGCAAATACTCCCATGCATGCATCTCAAGAGCCACATGAAAATTCTTCTTCATGCTCCATGCACACATCTTAGGTGACACTTGAAAATACTTTTTCACACCCCGTGCATGCGTCTTAGGTGCCACATGCAAAGAATTTTGCACATCCTCTTATTCCATACATTTGATATGATGTCTCCTCCAAATCATATCATATTTCAGATATGTTTTCTAAATCAAATTCGTATGATATTAAGCATGCATATATTGAGCTAGATTAAAGATCTAAATGGGCACAACCCATCCAACCGAAAGTCGATTATCTTGTGGATTATCCAGTGGATCCAAGGAGGTCGATATACTAGTTTTAGGAGGAGCCCCATGTACTTAAAACAATATAACCGCTAATATGCATACATTTCTATGTATTTTTGGCATCTAACCCTTAGGAATATGTAGAGGATGAAGGGAATTTGTATTGGAATACTACCATGAATGAAGGGGATTTGGACTTCTTCTTTCCAATAAGAGAAATTGGATACATGTGGACATCTAAATGGTGCATCTACTTCATCATATCCATACAATAATCTACATCTTCAACAAAATATTCATTGATCATAAAATTGCACAGTTGTGAGGTCTCCTTGGAGTGAAGTACTCAATTTCTTAGCAGTTATATTTCTTTCCTTCTTCATTTTTCGATGCATTGTACTTTGAGGGGGAGGGTTTCCCTTGAGGTTTTCCCTCTTTCCTTGTTTTTTTAGTGTTCATTCATTACATTAAATGTAAAATGGGTACCTAACATGGATTCATTTCTGGGACCTATTCTTCATTTATACCCTAGTAGTGTTCAGGGAGGTGTTGGAGATATTACACACTCACTTAGTAATTATTTTCCTAATTTTTCTATACTAACGTTGAGGGTTATATCCATATATGAAAATATTCCCTAAAAAATAGGGCACCTCCTATAAAACAAGGTGCATTCCCTCTTACTTTTGACTCATTTAGACTTCAGTTAGACCAGTGGAGGAAACTCATGCAATGGTAACCTTGGTTTTATCACTAATAGTTTCATGTTCACCTCGGTTTTCTCTCTAGGAGGGTTTATATAACATGCATGTGGCCAAGAGGGTTCATATAATGTGCATGCATGTGTTTCTCTCACCGCCACATGTGTGACTCAATTAACTGATGATTGCATGGAAAAGTTAACTAGGACTATGTGGTAGATTACTCTGGTTTTTGTCAGTGAGTGTCCAAATATCTCTAGATCACTACCATGGAACTTTAATTACTAATGTAGAATATATATATATATATATATTGTAAATTATTCACTCTTTGAGTATGGAATAGTGTGGAATAGAAGTTAATATAATTCATCATTCTTTCAATCATTATTGTCTCTCTCTCTTTGTTTCTTTTGCAATTTTTATGTGAATTTCTACTAGCTAGGTTCTCTGTGTAATTTTCACCAAAACTTCACAGCTGGTTCATGAGAAGGTTGTCACTCTTTTCTATTGCAACACCCATAATAAAATTGTTGATATATTTACAAAATCATTGTTTTAAGCTAAGTTTTCTAAGATACATGATATGCTTAGGATTTAGGAAGCTACAATTATGGGTGGGTGTCCTGCTAACATAATTTCACCTCCCAAACCTCCATAACCATGTGTTAAAGGGGATTGTTGGAACCTTATATTATGATGGTTTATCACACCTATACTGGAGACAGTTCATCAAGTAATCACCTAATAGCTGGAGACAGCTAGTCGAGTGGTCAACTAATAGTTGGAGATAGTCAATTGATCAGTGAACTAACAAATGGAGATTGTCGATTGAGAAGTCGGCTAATAGCTAGAGATATCCAATTGAGCATTTGACTAGCATCCACAGACTATTGGTTAATGGATTGACCGGTTGAGCAATTGACTATGTGTTGGACAACTGGATGGTCAGGTTGACTAGGTAAGTCAACTAGCTAATGAGATAGCGAAGGTTTCCTAGAACCTGTTACAATTGTTTAAATGGTGTCTTTAGACACCACTAATATTCTTAGAGTATTATTGATCGACGAGGATCTAAGGAACTATCACAAAGGTCCAGGAGGATCCAGAATGCTCACAGAGGTCCCAGGGGATCCATAAATGTTCAAACTTTGATCATCTCAAATTGTGTCAAAAATAACATCATTGCATAGATCTCATCATTAGCTTTCCAATGGTGCAAACAAAAAAGTCAAATGGAGTTTGTATGAAAAATTTATGAGTGGTCAAAGTTCGAGTCAACCAGGTCAAAGGTCAAAGTCCACTTGGGCAAAAACGAGTGACATGTGTCACCACTGCAAGTGTGACATGTGGCACATGATTTTTTCTAGCTGAATGGGAAAGGTACAAACCAAATGGTCTAATTACAAGTTGACAAGTGTCACACAAGTGGTCCAATTACAGGTCAACACGTGGCATGGACAAGCCAATGAGAGGTCTCTACGTGGTGACCTCCCATTGGCATATATTGTCATAGTTCATTAAAATTATTTGGGAGTTGATGGGGGTTGAACCCGTGACCTCCCAAAGGTCTTAAAATTGCCCCATTACCAACGTTCCACCACAATGGTTCATACCCATATATTTTCTAAATTTATTTGAATTAGCATGAAGGTTCAAAGAACATTTAAAGGGTCGAGGGCCTAAGCCCTCGACCCTGGTTGTATTAGTGTAATGTGACCAATACATAAGTTTGTGGGGTTGTTAATACATATACTATATCTATCTATCTATCTATCTATCTATCTATCTATATATATATATATATATAACTACAACAAATATATCATAACAACATACCATGTTTAACATATAGTTATAACCATATGTAACAAAAGAAACCAATGAATATGCCAAGAGAGGATCGCAGATAATAAAACCCCTGACCTCCTCTATATTTATCCATGGTTCTAACAAATGCACCATGAGCACCACTTTTAATGGATATGTCACCATAATTAGTATTAAGTTTCCCAAATTCCAAATGGAGATTTTCAGACCTAGGCCTATATATTTGGCATGGATCCAAATGTGCACATATTCTGAGGTATGCATGGATTCCCAAGTATGCATGGATATTGAGGTGGCACAGTTTTCAATGAAGTGTATGTATTTTTAGGTCATACAGATGTCTCTATGTGTGTGCTAAGAAGATGCTAAATATGTTGTCTCATAAATCATTTCATAAGGAATATTGACGGAACATAGGCAACATTATACTCATTTTTCATTATTTTTCACAAGGATCATGAATTTGAGGTCTATTTTTTGATTTGAGGTCATTTTTAAAATATTTTTCTCAATTTTTCATTAATGATCATTTAACACATTGTTTTGCATGCCTAAGAGGGTGACATTGAGCCAGTTCGGAAATTGGTCGACTTTATAGTCAAATTGCTCAGAATTTTGCAAAGATTTCAATCATGATTTTTTATTTTTTTTGAGTTATAGAATTAAAGAGAGTCCATTAAATTTCTCTTTGAAAGATCATGTTGTTATGTATTTTGGTATTTTGAGATGATTAAGAGAAGTCTTATGGTTTAAAGAGAATTTGAGGATGAAGTGATATGATTATAAATATTATATAATTTGAGTTCTTTTATTTTTTGTTGTGACATCTCACTATTCTGTAAGTTAATAATCATTTCATGAGTTTTTGGGTAAAGAGACCATCATCATAATTATGCAAACCACCTCAATTCGATGAGTAAATTATTCTTGATCAAGTTAGATATTCCATGTATATATGTAAAGAAATAAGTGGTGTCTAAGTATTTTAGGATCAATTATTCTTTTTTTTATTTCTGCAGATTTGTTTTGTTCTTCTCAAGGTTACCCCAAATCCAACACTACTCATAATTTAACTACAATAGTAAAATAAAATTTATATTTGTTTCCTTTTTCTTTAATTCTAATGAAACACATGATTGCAAAGAAAATAAGTATGGACATGAAAGAAACAATGAAATAAAAGGAAAGATCCCACATTCACCATGTGAATGTGAAGGAATCCATATTGGCATCTCATATCTCATACAAAGCTATAGATTCTACATACAAAAGTGTTTTCACTACTCCAACCTCTTTTATGTGAACTTGGCATCTTAAAAACCTCTTTTATGTGCTCAAAATGATCATGTCTTCACATGAATGCATGAAAAATAGGTGTTCTTATAATTATTTATGGGTAACAATCCATCAATCGTAAAAAATAAATGTATTAGAGTATGGCAGTAATTGAGTGTTTGACATATTGACTTATTGTAAGAAAATAAATGGAAACCTCAATTACAATAAGTATTCCTTTTGTAATGCCCCTCATCGTTACTAACTAATTGATCACCTTTAAAACAAGAAAACAAACAATATGTATGTATGTATAAATACTTGCGCTAGTAATTTCACAATTTTACAATGCTTTCCAAATATAAACTTGTATCATGCATTGTTGCATCAATGCATCCAATATATTTCTAATGCTAAAAATTCCAATAAGGTACTTTTTATACTCATGTTGAATTCCTCACATGCATGCAAAGTGAAACAATACTAACTAGGGAATAAATTTGAACCTTAATAGTATAAAGATTCTTAATTTTCTTTTATAACAATGCAAAATAAATAATAAAACTAATATTACTTTAAATCGATCTATAAAAAAAACCTTTTACCCTTATAAGTGGATCTCTTGGTCCATTGCATTCAAGTACAAACTGCATATAATTTCTTAAATACAATTTTCTATACAATGGTTAGAAATAAACTTGTTCTTGCACTCTCCTTTCAAATAATCTTTTAATTTAAGATCCTACCTTGTAGGGTTAATTCATAAGAAATAAATTCAAGAAGGAATATGTAAAATAAATTTCATCTTACAACATAATCAATGCTCAAATTATAGAAAAAACATTGTATATTGTGAGTAGTATTCATTCAGTTTGGATCAATGAGACAAGGTGATGAAGAAATTAAAGAGTTTGTATCTACTCAATTACATCTACTCTTCAAGAATTATAAACATGGTAAGAGGCTACATCACAATGGTAACATGCATAACTGCTTTATTCAAACATGTAGAAATGAAATACTTTCTTCAATTACATAAATTACAATACCTAGTTGGTAAATTCCCAAGGTTTTGTTCACTATGGAGTTTTATTCTAGATCAAATGATGAACTCTTAATCAATCAAGAAAAGTTCTTATGACACATGATAAGAGAGTAAAATATTGATTCCATAAACCTCATTTGTTATTAGTATATTAGTTATGGTCGAGCATCTTAGTGGTAGGTTACATCATGCTAACTTTATCTCCTATTTATAATAAAGAAGATTTATTTTTGCAAGCATCTTGTCATATGCATTGGATGTGTTGTAAAGAAGGGTTCCCTCCTCGAAGTGGCTTCTTATTAATTAACTCTTTTTAATTCTAAAGGCATGCAGTTACTTATTCTTTATATTTTTATGCTACTTGGGGAATTTGGTTCATAACATTTTATTTCAAAACATACGATCCTTGCTTAACTCCTTCAAAATAAGTCATACTACCACTTTCTATATGAACTTTTTTGGGGTCAACTAAGAATGTGAAATTTTTAGTTCACAAAGGATAATATCAAAGTACTTTTGGTAAAAAAATCATATTCAAATTCACTATGGTTTTAAAGTTACAAGAAGTTGGGGCTTTTGACTGGTCCTACAACTAGTCTCAAACAGGTGTTCCTACTAAAAAATAATCACATATGATTCTAGAAATACAAAAATTGACTACCACTAGTTTCATTGGAAATATGACACATCATAGTGTTTCAGGTCCAAGTTTTAGAAGTAGATCAGAAGATTGGGACACACACCTAGAAATACAAGATCACTCTTACAAAAGGGTCGAAATAAGTCTAAAGTTTTGGGAAATTTACAATAACTTTTTGTTAGCACATCAGAAGTTAATCAATCATGTGGAATTGCAGATAAGACATATCATTCTACTATAGGCCAAACTTTTATACTTAGAATGGACTAAATTGCAATTATACATCAACAAAAAGGTTGGTTGATAGGACATCTCTAAATCAAGGTTTTAAAAATTATCTTTAAATTAGCATAACTTTTGATTGGAATATTTATTTTGGGTGATTCAAAAACTGTGGAAAAATCAAAATATAGAAGATAAACAGATAAATATTATTGTTAGGCCACATGGAAAGCGGTGTGTAAAAATTTCTACACCAATTAAACCTCTAGAGAGTTCAACCATTACTCATGAAGAAAGTGACAACATACATAACTAGTTATCCAATTTGGAGAACCAATTTAAGTAATGAGTGATATTTCAATGAGAAATGTTGGTTTAGTAAAATCATAAAGAAAAATATAAGTTAATATGGAAAATATGGATCAAAAGATGGAACATAAGGATCAAAATATGGAATAGAAGGAATTAAATATGGTATCTAGACTCATATAGACCCCATATGAGAGGCTCCTTCTACTTTTCAAAGCCTTATGAACAAAACATTTTGACCTTAACTTGGAAAGTTTGAGTTGGTTTTATTTGGTGATATACTTATGAATATAAAATCATGGCAAGAACACATGCAACATGTGGACAAAGTCCTACAAATTATTTCATATTGTTTCTCATGAAGTGGTCAAGGTGGACACTCAAAATATTAAAGATATCACAAAATGTCCCATGACTAAGAAAATCAAGAATATTAGAGTATTTTTGGTTCTTACATTATATTAGAGGAAATATTTTAAGAATTATGCATTCATTGTAGGCCCACTCACATATATCTTGAGGAAAACTTCATTTGAATGGAATGAATAGGTTACCTTTGCATTCTCACTCTTAAAGGATGCTATGTATTCTACACCAGTATTGGAAACACCTGATTTTGGTTAAAAATTCATAGCTAAATGTGATGCATAAGAACAAGGAATTGGAGCCATATTAATGCAAGAAGGGAGACTCTTGGATTTTGAAAGTAAACAATTCAAGGGAAAAGAATTGATGAGATCTACATATGAAAACTAAAGGGTGGAAATTTTACATGGAATAAAACATGGAAACAATGTCTCATTCAAAGGAATTTTAAATTCAAGATTGTTACAAGGGAAAAACTCTCTATGGCCAAGGGTAAACCACAACAAACAGGTATGACTACAGATATCAACTCAATTCCAGCATGTGCTATATAAACTAATGTGCAATACGAGGAAGAATCCTACCTCGTTCCAATTGTTTCATGTTGTTCCACCATTGAGCACTTTGACCCAAAGCTTTACACTTGCAAGAAGTTCTCAACAAACAAGCGACGCAAGTATATAGTGATAGTATATAAAATGAGTTAGCACATCAGATAGCACAATCCATTAATAAACATTACAAACATGCCCATGGATAATAATCATATATTTGCAAGATATCGATAGGATGGGAAAGGAGTATTTCTATTAATAATTGATCAACAGAAGTATCAACATTATAGACTTCTGCGTCGGCATGGTTTGAAAACAAGAAGCCCAGTTCCTTCCAACTAGGTCTCCACCACTTCAATCCTCCACCAAAGGCAAGCTCATAGCAAAGAGATAGTGAGATCCTCTTGACAATAAGGGAAGATCTTGGGGGCTGAACACTGTGTTCAGACTTGAGGGACAAAGGGATGCACACTCAATATGAAGTAATTTCTCTAGAGTAACTTTGCTCTTAAAGTTGAATGCTTTCTCTCTCTTTTTCCATGGCTTGAAATTGTGCTCTTATAGCCTCCAAAATTCAACTGAAGGGCCGAGTCATAACGTTTCTAGTATATGGAAGGCCAAAGATCAGAGATCATTTGTTGTGACATGGAAACCCGACCTCATTTTTTATTTTTTGGCACAAATCGTGATATACACGAGTTGTAGTGGAGCAGCAAGCATATACGCATCTTGCAAAGAAGTTAGGAAGCGTATATGTAGAAAAATATATAATTTTGGCTCCAGATTTATCAAAAAGGGGGTTGATAAGTCTGCATAGGGAAATGGAAAAAGGCCCGTTGTGCAAGATAGAAATGGTGAGGAAAATCTTTCTATAACAGATGCCCCCTAATGTATGAGATTAGAGGAGTATCTGCAATGGCTGAAATACATTATAAATTACCCAGAAGTGGAGTGGTAGAGAACCATCTAGACGAACTCAATTGCTCATTACATTATGTACTGACTTTGCATACATGGATGCCAAAAAATACAATGCATATCCATGTGGAAAATATACCAACAAGTGTTCATGGCCATGAGTAGGAAAATATAAATGTGGTTACATGACAATAGTTGTCATAGTCACGAATAGGGCCCAGTGAAACCAGTCTCAAAATCAATCTGAAGATATATGTATACCATGGAGTACAATCTAATCTCCCATGATTTCTGAAGTCAAATAGGTACTAGTCCGATGAAATGGAAGCAACAACTCAGGAAAGCTATGTCTACAAAGTGATGCATTCATGTCTTCAATACAGTCCACCAATGGTGCAAGTCTACATCATGTGAATAAATGATTTGAGGTCGAACACGATGAGACAGCATTTGATTATCGGTCATTGAGGTATATCGTTAAAAATGTGAGATAGCCTACCAATGATGAAAGTAGGTATCAAGGAACCAAGTACATATCTACAAATGTGAATAAAGGAGATGGTGTCGAAAATTTGAGAGATCCATTGATCAGGAGACATTGATGTATTCCCATCTGTCAATGGCAAGAGAGCCTGTCACTAATGACTACAAACCTCAAGGTACTCATAAAACTCTAAGTCTTGTATCCAGAATACATGAAGATGAAGTTGATGGAAAGAGACCCACTGAAAGGAGAGGATTAAGGCATCTCTTATCAGTCAACATGAGGAGAAAAGTAGGAGCTTCATGATTTGGTGGATATCAGACGAAGAACATGTTCACTAACTAACAACCATGTGCATCTTTCGCGTGTGCCAATTGCAAGTGGTACATGAAAAACACCCTCTGAATAGAAGTCGGTGATGAAAACTGTTGACAAAGGTGAGGAAACCACCAATAAGGCTAATGGCATCCAAGACACTGCATGAATCCCAAAGTGTTAATAGATGTCTTTCCGTCGAACACAAGGGAAATCACCCAGTCAACAACCCATGATGAAATGATGATCGTTGGGTTCAAGGTGACCTACCAATGATAAAAGTAGGACCAGGGTGCATCATAAGACCAAAGTATCATGTGATTCTGAGACAAACTGAGGGTATGGCCGACACAGGTTGAAAGACTTCCTTTGAAAAAGAGCATGAGACATACGGTGGACTCTGGCAGAATAGACTTAATGATTGGACAATTAGATGCAGGATGCATCCATAATGTTCTCTATAGTGGCTAGAAGATTAACCAGTCGATAAAGAAAATTCTATAATGAGATCAGCTTCCTAAGGCCATGCTAAACCCAAAATTATGATGATGTAAGGATTCAATAACTTTGTGCTCTTTTCAAAGGCAATAGGACTGCTGCCAATTAGAGTACTCCCTTCCCACCCATATTTTTTTGTTTTTTTATAACAAGTGAATGCTATGATACAGAGGATGATACAGAGGAGGGAACGAGTGTCGCATGTAAGCAAAACTAGTTCCAGCAGTGGAACGTACCTATGCTTAATTCAAGGAAATGCATGCAAGAGATGGACACTCGGGGTGATGTTCCCTCCAGGGTATAGGGTGTCAAATTGTGAAGGATATAGACAAGTCTCTGGTTAGTTGAGAATGCAAACTACTTGGGCCATGGTTTATAATGCAAAGCAAGAAATGTATAAAGGCTCAATAGTGCAAGCAAGGGCATGAGATGCAATCACAATTTAATGCCAAAAAATGTCCTTTTTATATATTTTAGTCTACTTGGTGTGAAAAAGGGGTAAAATTGTGCCAAATAGATGTCTTTTCAAATCCAATTTACGAGTGTGAAGAAGACAAGTTCACTCGATGATCTTTTCCATTTTTGATAGAGAGTCATAAAAGAGCTTAACTAAGACTCATGATATTTCAAATCCAATTTTAACGAGTGTGAAAGGGACAAATCACTCAGCGATATTTTCATTTTTTAGTAATGAGTCGGAAAAGAGCTTAACTAAGACTCGTGTTTTTTGTCTAATCAACATGTAAAGGGGGAGGCCAAGGTTCCTGACCTAGCCTTCTGCCAAAAGTCAGTATCCTACGGATCACTGACAAAAGCTTGGGAAAGCCCAAAGCTCTCCAAGTCGAGGAGGAGAAAGTGCTAACAGAGTACATAATCTCTATTATGGTTCTAATAATGTCTCTTAGTGGAACAAACATAGGTGGGGGTATGGGATGTCCTTTCAGGTCGTCACAGTCGAAGGGGACCTCGTTAGAGTTCAGAGAGAGAGTATTAAGAGGAAGAATGAATCTCTCTTATTCAGAAGGGGGAAGACTTGGAATGTTGATGACATGACTGGAGGGTGCATCACTCTTTTCAGGGAGAGTCAGTTTGACCATAAAAGGCACTGGCATGGTCACTTATTCAATTATAGGTTGAAGAGGATGCATGGTAATGGGGGCAGGAGATGCTTCACCCTTCGTGGAGGGGGTGTGGTCAGAGGAAAATCTCGACGGTGACACCGCCAGTATCACTAAAGGTGAAGTGGTGTGATGAAGAATCATGGGTGTCTCAGAGTCCGAAGGGATTTTGGGCGAGCCCCATGCCTCTGGCATCTCAGCAATCACTGGGCACAAGCGAGTAAGATGGATTCCTTCACAAGTCCTGCAAATGAATTTAGGCTTACGTCTAAGACATTTGGTTTCTCGATGGGACTAGATGACAAAAGAGAGTCATCTCCTGTATGATGAATAGGAGTCGAAGACATGACATGGCTATGATCTGGGGTGAAAAGGATGGTGCCCCCAACATAATTGGCAAAGGTTGGAAGTGAGTTGTCGTCATGATTTGTAGAGGGTGTCGACTCATCTCTGACATGACTAGTAGGGGTGGGCAATGGTGCACTGGTGTGGCTTACAGTGGTTGGGCTAGTGACAAATTGCGGTATTTGAGTCCAAGGTCCTGGAAAAGATTGATTCTAAAACATTGCAGGCCAAAAAGGATCTTGGTATATTCCCTGTCCTAGCCCAGAAACATGGTGGTTTATGCCAAGGTGGTCTGAAGAGGTCTGGATGGGCATCATCACTGAGGTCTGCAAAGAGAACGAGGTAAGATAAGAATTATTTGAGTGAGGATATATGTTGCCCCCTTGTGAGGGTGTCCCATAAGGAAGGTAGCTCGAATTATAAAATTGATTCTCCACATACAGAAGACTTGGGGGTACTTGAGGACCTGGTATAGAAAAAGTGTTTAAAGGGACCGACATGGAAGATGAAAGATACACGGGCGGGGTGTAATAAGCACCCATTTGAGCACTAGATCCTGAAAGAGAATAGCTAGGATTGTATCCATAAGGTGGAAGGTTCCAACCTCCCATGGGAAAACAATTCATATCAAACGAAGAAGTGGGCATGGGAGCGATGGTGCCCCCAGATCCAATGCTAGGATTCATATAAGCATACCAGGGAAGGTGTTGCACGTGGGAAGTCATATCAATAGAAAAATGACTAGAGACCCAAGGTGTGGAATGAGTGTTGTAATCGTGCATACCATTCTAAAAAAAAAGGGTCTACCCCCATGAAATGGGAAGGCATCATGGGGGGGGGTAGGAGTGAATGGAGGAGTAAAAGGCACTCTACTATCCATGATAATGAAACCAAAAACCAGAGTCCTAGGGTCAACTAGTAATCAAAGAGCATACTAAAAATTCAAACGGCCAATATGCATGCAAATGGGCTAAAGTGGCTAAGTGGCCTCCCTCGCTAAAGAAGGTGTGCCTCTTCCAAGAGGGACCTAAGAATTGCTGCTAAAGTTTGGAGGTAGCAGAATTAGTTATAAGGGCCCTCGTAGGCTTAACAACCAGTCGGTCAAACCCCCCTGGAGAGGTAATCCTCCATAAAGGTTGTATGTTGTCCGACCCCTATCTGATTTAGGATACAAGTAGAATAACCACTACAAGTAACCTATGAGAAACCTAAGTCAAGAAACTAATAAACCATTGTATAACTGATACACAGGAGAGAAGTCGTAAGTCTGAATCACCATATGGGTAGGGTAGCAAATCCTGAAACCTTGAAATCACTGCCTCTCACTAAGGTATGGGCACTAGCAAGATCCCCAAATACAAATAAATCCACAGAAATATCTCTGACGCTAGGTGAGTATCCAGGGGTTATCCCTTCAACTAACTTTGTGCGACCTCATGATTAACTCTGGTGTGAGCAGAGCCTCCTAATATTACCAATTATACAATGGATTTCTCAACTCCCTGTCTCAGACACATAATTTGATTTAATTGCCTTGGAGAAGTTTACTCACAAAATCCTATTCCAAGGCACTAAATCCTAGGCTAGTTTATGCACCCTAAAAAATAAAATCGTGACTAATCAATTTCAGTTTAAAGCATAAATTTTATTGGCAGTGATTACTCAAAGAGGTATGGAAATGAAACTCATGGTGTTATGAATCTGCATGAAAATAAAAATAGATATAATGCAAAGCCTAACTTTAACTTTTCAGTGAATGATATGCTAAATAAAAACAATGCAATCTTCAATTTTAACTCTGCAACTCAGAAGTAAAATGAAATCTTTCTCTAAATGTGCTAAGCTAATGATAAAGGTTCAAAGACAAAAATACCAACCAATGCAAAATGCCTATTTTTTTTGTATTTTCAATGTATTTAAAAAGAAAATGCATGGACTGATAAGTGACTTTATATATAACTTCTACTGTGTATAAAATAAATCACTCAAGAAGAATACCAAGCAACTAAGCAGACAACCCAACTACCAAGAAAAAATAAAAAATGGAAAACAAAGAGAAATATGTCGCCCAAAAATTCAACTCTAAAAAAGTTTCCTGTCATCCCAGATAATCTCAACAGGTACCACAGAGACCTAAGAAGGCTCAGTGATCCTCAAAACCTACCTAGTAGTCACTAAACCAAGAAAACAAGCAAGGAGGAAGTGGTATACACTCCTATTCAAGAGAAAATGGCATATATACGCCTCTTGTAGTGGGACAAAAAGCATATACATGTAGCTTTCAGGGGAAAAAGGACGTATATCTTTTAAAACAAGGCTAGTCCAGGTTAAAAGGATGAAAAATTAGACCCAGAGTGAACAGACACTGTCCAACTATGATATGACAAGAAATACAAAGGAAAAAGAGTAATGCAAGAAGGAGAAATACTTCAACCCTTAGAAGGAAGATCTTTCCCCAATGGAGTCGCCAATTCTGTTACAAGGGAAAAACTCTCTATGGCCAAGGGTAAACCACAACAGACAAGTATGATTGTAGAAATCAACTCAATTCCAACATGTCCTATATAAACTAATGTGCAATACGAGGAAGAAGCCTACCTCGATCCAATCATTTGATGTCATTCCACTGTTGAGCACTTTGACCCAAAGCTTTACACCTGCAAGAAGTTCTCAACAAACAAGTGATGTAAGTATATAGTGACAGTATATAAAATGAGTTACCACATCAGATAGCATAATCCATTAATACACATTACAAACATGCCCATGGATAATAATCATATATTTGCAAGATATCAATAGGACAGGAAAGGAGTATTTCTATTAATAATTGATCAACAGAAGTATCAACATTACAAACTTCTGTGTCGTCAAGGTTCGAAACCAAGAAACCAAGTTCCTTCCAACTGGGTCTCCACCACTTCAATCCTCCACCAAAGGCAAGCTCATAAAAAACAGATAATGAGATCCTCTTGACAATAAGGGAAGAGCTTGGGGATTGAACATTGTGTTCAGACTTGAGGGACAAAGGGATGCAAACTCAATATGAAGTAATTTCTCAAGAGTAACTTTGTTCTCAAAGTTGAATGATTTCTCTCTCTTTTTCCATAGCTTGAAATTGTGTTCTTATAGCCTTTAGAATGCAACTGAAGGGCCGAGTCAGAATGTTTCCAGTATATGGAAGGCCAAATATTAAAGATCATTTGTTGTGACAAGGAAACCTGATCTCATTTTGTATTTTCTGGCACAAATACCGATATACGCGAGCTGTAGTGGAGAAACAAGCGTATACGCATATTGCAAAGCAGTTAGGAAGTGTGTATGTGGAAAAATATATAATTTTGTCTTTGGATTTATCAAAAAGGGGGTTTCTAAGTCTGCATAGGGAAATGGAAAAAGGCCCTCTATGCAAGATAGAAATGTTGAGTCAAATCTTGCTATAACAGATGCCCCCTAATGTGTGAGATCAGAGGAGTATCTGTGATGGCTAAAATACATTATAAATTACCCAGAAGTGGAGTGGTAGAGAACCAGCTAGACGAAATCAATTGCTCATTACATTATGTACTGACTTTGAATACATGGCTGCCAAAAAATACAATGCAGATCCATGTGGAAAATATTCCAACAAGTGTTCATGGCCATGAGTAGGAAAATATAAATGTGGTTACATGCCAATAGCTTTCATAGTCACGACCAAGGCCCAGTGAAACCAGTCTCAAAATAAATCTGAAGATATTTGTATGCCATGGAGTAAAATCTAATCTCCCATGATCACTGAAGTCAAATAGGTACTAGTCCGATGAAATGGAAGCAACAGCTTAGGAACATTATGTCTACAGAGTGATGTCTTCAAGTCTTCAATACAATCCACCAATGATGCAAGTCTACATCATGTGAATAAATGAGTTGATGTCGAACATGATGAGACATCGTTTGAGTACCGTTCATTGAGGTATATCATTAAAAAATGCTACATAGCCTACCAATGATGAAAGTAGGTATCAAGGCAACGAGTACATATCTACAAATGTGAATAAAGGAGCTGGTGTCGAACATTTGAGAGATCCATTGATCAGGATACATTGATGTATTCCCATCTATCAATGGCAAGAGAGCCGGCCACTAATGACTGCAAACCTCAAGGTACTCATAAAACTCTAAGTCCTGTATCCAGAATACATGAGCGGAATTTGATGGAAAGAGACCCACTGAAAGGAGAGCATTAAGGTATCTCTCATCAGTCAGAATGAGGAACAAATCAGGAGCTTCATGATTTGGTGGATATTGAATGAAGAACATGTTCATGAGATAATGACCATGTACGTCTTTCATGTGTGCCAAATGCAAGTGGTATACGAAAAAGACCCTCTAGATAATAGCTAGTGATGAAAACTACTGAAAAAGGTGAGGAAACCACCAATAAGGCTAATGGCATCCAAGACACTACACAAATACCAAAGTGTGAATAGATGTCTTACCATCGAGCACAAGGGAAACCACCCAGTCAACAACCCATGATGAAATGACAATCTCTGGAAGGCCAAAGATCAGAGATCATTTGTCGTGACATGGAAACTTGACCTCATTTTGTATTTTCTGGCACAAATCCTGATATACCTGAGTTGTAGTGGAGCAACAAGTGTATACACATCTTGCAAAGCAGTTAGGAATCATATATGTGGAAAAATATATAATTTTGACTCTGGATTTATCAAAAAGGGGGTTGATAAGTCTGCATAGGGAAATGGAAAAAGGCCCTCTTTGCAAGATAGCAATGGTGATGCAAATCTTTCTATAACAAAGACAAACCATGATATTCTAAAGTACTTTTTGGAGCAAACATGTTATAAGAAGAGAAAAAAAAAGGGTAGAAAAAATTCAAGGGTTGGATTTTGAAATAATATATGAAAAGAGGAATAATGATTTGATGGTAGATTACCTTTCTAGAATATAATTGTTGAGTCTCCATTTTGACATAATATAATATGTTATCTTACCCTTTATCTAAGCCTTTTTACCTATGTTATAAACCTACATTAGACTATTTCCTCCTAAAACACATGCCTAATAGCTATGTCATGTCTACAAGAGGTAATTGGTGATTTAAAGCATGTTTGTTTAACTCTCTTTAATTAATTCGATTGAAAGTGTTTTATTTTGTATAGTTCTAATAATTTGATTTATGAGTAGTCTATCCGGCACTACCAGACACCATGTAATCCAACACCGAATCCATTTCGGTACCCAAGACAGCTTTTATCTGGTACCAAGGCCTGCACTATTCTGGTACTCCTTGCTCTGTTCTATTCCGGTACCAGACTTGTGATTGTGTGCAATCCGGTACTAAAACCTCTGTTTCGGGATGCGCCAATTGGACCTGGATAATGGTGGACATTTTGAGAAGACAGTTAGGTAGAATCATCCGAGTTAGTTCTCCAATTGCAAGAGACTCCATCACTCATGCACTTCGTTTCATGAGGATGGAGTCGACTCCTCAAAATTCGATGTAAATCTTAATTCTGGAATTTCCCGAACTATTTAATGTTTATCCATAAATATTCGTAGTATCGACTTACCTTATATAAGGGATGTTGTGTAGAGAGGAATGTAAGAAATATGCGATAAGAATTAGACAGTACTTGTCATCATCATGTATGAAGTAAAAGACTGTTGATCGAATTTACCAATTGAATTAATACATAAGATATTTTATGACAATTCTTAGATGTGAGTGAAAGTTTTAGTCTATTAACTCCTTAAGAGGTTCCTTGTTGGTTCGACAAGGGCCCACCACCCCAACTAAGGTAAACCTCATTGTATACATTCTGTGTGTTTGCGTGGATAGTTTACAGCAGTGTGTGTGTGTGATTATTCTTTATTTCATTCTCAGGATTGTGCATCAAGTTCATTATTTTGGATTGGTGTGTAACAACAAGTGTTATATCGAATAGACATTTTATTCTCAGATGTTGAAGATAGCTATCTCATAATTTGAAGTGTGAGACTGATATTTTAAGTTTATGATTGTAGTATCACAAGGGAACATGAGACTTTATCTTTCATCGTCACGTGCTGTAATGAAGTCTTTCAGTGATACTAAATTCCCCTTGTGATGGTTTGATTGAATTACATGAAGTTGAAGTTGGTTTTTGTTTCAAGAATGGTTGGAGTTGATTGTTTCAATTACTACAGGAGACAAGCTTCTTAAATTTCATCTTTTCAATACAAGTGCCTAGCATGAACATACTTGTTTCTCTGAGACAACATTTTTTTGATTGACTGTTTGTCTGAGTTTCATTATCAATTTTCTCTTTTTGGTTCAGAGGATATTTTGAAGTATTTAGAGATCTTAGAAATGGAATTTTTATGTTATTAATTATTTCCTATATGCAACAGACTTAGATAGGTTACTTGTTCTCAGCACATATGGTGTAACGACTCTTTCGATTATGAATCTCAGATTGACATTTAAATGAGTGTGAGATATACAGTGAACATATTTACGCACCAACATTTTGGCATCGTTGTCGGGGAGTTGTAAATGGTAACAGGTAGCATATTTTTTTTGGTTTGATAAAGTATTGGATTGGATTTGAGGATAATCCGAGGGTGGAGAGAAGACGGTAAGACGAAAGGTAAGAACATGCGCATCCACTTTGGTGGGGTTGCTCCAAATTCAAATTGTCCTCCTACCTTTAATTAGGAATCTGTGTTTTCATTGATTTCATTTTTTTATGAGTAGGTACAGGGATAATAAAGGCAGATTTATTGCTTCTAAAATCTTAGAAAAACAAACAACAAAGAAAACCCCCCCTTATACTAATTCATTGAAAACTCGCGCAGGAAAAATTCTCAGAGGAGAGAGCTCAAAGGCAGCCATTGCAACAACAGAAAAAGGCACCATATCCGAAGCCATTGTTCAGATTACAAATAGAAGGCAACAAGAAAAGGAGATATCACTGGCGACCCCATCCAGAAGAGAAACTGGAAAAGAAGCAGAGGTGATAATAGAAGAGGTTGCATCTGCTGTTGGAAGACCACACAAAACCTTGGAACCGCAAGAGATACCAGAGAACCCAGTGGTGGAACCATCACTCAGTGGAGAAAATTCACCACCTCCCTAAAGAGTGCTCGGAAACATGGTAGAAGAAGAGGGAAACATATCTAATGAAACAGAGACATTTGGCTGCCCCATACTGGATATGGCTAAAGACATTGCTATGAAGAACATTCCATTATCTGCACTTCCTCATTTCAGAGGTATGTCAACAGAAGACCCTGAATCATTTTTATTTGAATTTGACATATTGTGTAGGAGCTATAACTACACAGATAATGCTCAAAAATTACAACTTTTCCCAACCACACTAAAAGATTTGGCACTATGGTGGTTCATGAGCTTAGGGGAACACACAATTTTGTCTTGGGATGGTATGAAGGAGACCTTCCTCCAGAAATACCAAGATTACTGTAGACCTAGGGATGCTAGGAATGATATATTCAAAATGCAGCAATCAGAAGAAGAAAGCTTAGAAGACTACTTAGAAAGGTTTTTATACAATTACCAAAAGAATAAGCAGTTTTCCTTAGATACAGCTACAGTTAGGACTGTCTTTCTAAAGGGGGTGAGGGACGATTGCATTGAAGTGTTAAAATTTATGATTTTTGGGGACATATACCAAAAACCATTTGCAGACATAGCAGAGTACTGTAAAAGATACTCTCGCAATCAAGCTAAAACAGGGAAAAGTATAAGGGACCCTATCAACAGAATTGCTAAACCCACATCCGGAGGTGTCACAAGGATTGAGCTAGGAAATCTATTGGAAAACTTTAAAATAGATATCCTACACACCATCAGTTCCCAACTAGATACCATGCAAATTAAAAGAAAACAAGAGGAATAAAATGTTGCGTTAGCAATCTTCTGTCATCAGTGTAGGAGGAAACACCCTGAAAAGGAATTCCCCCTCAATGTTATTGAACTCTGTGATATTTTCACAGAGAAACATCCTACTAATGAATGCCCTTCTCTCCTCGAACTCAAGGCCTTGTTCAAGGGAGGAGGAGAACCTAAGACATCTTACCCCCCTAGGAGACCATGGAGACAAAAAAACCCCAACATGTTTGCCGACCCAAGTACACAATACCCCCAACAACAATTGGTACCTCCCATGTCTTATCCTCAGTGGTCAACACAAACCCAACCTTGGCAATAGGGGTGGAGAGGACCTGTATATGGAAATGTCCCCTTTCAACCAACAAATTTTCCCACCTATCCACAATATCCTTCGAATATTTCACAGTTGCTCCTAGGTTTTAACCCCCTTTCCCTTCTTCCACCTCCACAACCACTTGCACTACCCATGAATCCAAATATGCAACAACCAATGCAAGCTGCACCCATCCAAAACCCTCCTCGGCCTACTCCTATTCCTACACAACCTATCCCTAACCCAAATAATAGACCGACACAACCTATACAAAACATTGAAGTACAAACCTTCCCTACATACGTAATAATGCTAGCTCTGTTTAATGGAATTGAATTAAGACCAGGAAGGATTGTAAACAAAACAAATCCCACTATGGTCATTCAAGAGGAGCATGTGCATAATCACACAAACCAAGAGGAACAAATAGGTGCCCAAACGGTTCAAATAGAAGAAAAGATGATTGATCCAATGAACGAAGAAAGAAACACTCTAGTACCACAAGAAATCCCTTCTCCCAACTCCTTTGCAGCAGAAACACCCCATGAAGTGAAACCCTCTTACCCAGAAAGGTTGCTCATAAAGAAAACCGAGGAACCTCTAGAACATAATCTAGAGACTGAACTCTGGAATATATGTGTAAAGATCCCACTACTACAGGCCATTAAAGACATACCTATCTATGCTAAAATTGTAAGGGACCTTTGCATTAAAAATCCAGGGAGAAAGAGGAAAGATCCTCTTATCATATGGGTGGTAGGACAGTTATCCGAGTTTATAACAGAAATACCTTCCAAGTATAGTGATCCAGGGAACCCAGTGGTAACCATAGAAATCAATGGTGTTGCCTTGCCTAACACATTGATTGATCTAGGGGCAGAAATAAATGTGATGTCAGTAAACACTATGAAAACACTGCAACTAGATCACTTAAGACCTACACAAACTTTGCTAGAGCTTGCAGATAAATCAATCATCACCCCATCAGGAAGTTTAGATGATATAACAGTGACATTGGCCTCTTGGGAATACCCGGTGGATTTCTTGGTAATCCATCCCAAATTCCCCAAACCAGGGCACCCAGTGGTACTAGGCCAACCTTGGTTGGCCACTGCTGATGCATTCATCAATTTTCGATCTGGAGAAATGACAATTTCCAATGGCACTCAAAGTCAGAAACTTGTCCTTTTTCCTCCCGCCCAACCAGCCACGGAAGTCTAGCCATGGAAGTCCCTCTTTGGATAATCCGTATGGGGAGGAGGACTATACCCAGCCCTTGTTGACACTTGAACAAGTAAAAGGAGTACAAGAACACTCTGAAAAACAAATCCTAAGTCTATTCTTGGCTACTTCGGCATGCATTGACTATCCCCAATCTTTCCCCAACTACACACACATCTTTAGCCCTAAATTTCAAGAAATTTGGCACCCTTCCACTTCTACGATAGCCACTCTTTTGAAATTAGAGGAAGGGAAGGAATATACTGTCCAAGTTGTAGAAATCAGACCTGGGAAGTCCCTGTATATCAATGCCAGCCTAGAAACATATCAACAACAAAAGCTAGTACAAATGATTCAGGGGAAATCTGATGTGTTTGCATGGGATTAATCTGACATGAAAGGGATCCACACAGATACATGTATGCATCATATTTACACTAACAATCAAATTAGACCTATCCAACAACCCCAGAGAAGAATGAACCCAGCCTTGAAAGATATAGTAAAGGAAGAACTCCAAAAACTCCTACAAGCTAATTTCATTTACCCTATATCAGATAGCAAATATGTCTCCCCATTAGTTATTGTACCCAAGAAAAATGGGAAATGAATTATTTGTGTGGAATTTCGAGAACTAAACAAGGCCACCTATAGAGACTACTTCCCTTTACCTTTCATAGATCAGGTCTTGGATACTTTATCTGGGAAGAGGTACTTTTCTTTTCTGGATGGGTTTAGTGGCTACAACCAAATACAAATTTCACCAGAAGACCAGGATAAGACCACATTCACCTGCCCTTAGGGAACCTATTCTTACAGGGTTCTCCCCTTTGGGTTATGTAATGCCCCTGCTACCTTTCAGAGGGTTGTCTTGGCTATTTTTTCCGATCTGACCAATGATTGTGTGGAAGTCTACATGGATGACTTCACGGTATATGGGAATGATTTCCAACAGGCATTGGATAATTTGAAGAAGGTACTGGTTAGATGCAAAGAGACCAACCTCTCACTTAGTCACGAAAAATCAAGAATGATGCTTACTAAAGGAATCATTCTAGGTCACCACATCTACAAACCTAGCTGCCCCCCTTTTCAAACTACTAACGAAAGATGTTGAATTCTGTTGGGATGAGCAATGCCAAATCTCCTTTGAAATCTTAAAAACCAAACTTTCAAGTGCTCCTACTTTGAGAGGTCCAAACTGGTCTCTTCCTTTCCATATCTATACAGATGCCTCAGATACCTCTTTGGGAGTTGTATTAGGACAAAGGGAAGGGAATATTCCTTATGCTATATACTTTTTTAGTAAGAACCTCTCACCTGCTGAAACAAACTATATTGTCACAACGAAAGAATTATTATCAGTAGTACATGCCATGAACAAGTTTAGACACTATATAATAGGATATGAAGTTTTTGTGCACACAGATCACTCAGCTATTAGATTTCTAATGAATAAACCTATTACAAATGCTAGAATAACTAGATGTCTCTTGTTGCTACAAGAATTTAATATCACTATTATAGATAGGCCTGGAAGAGATAACTTGGTTGTTGATTTTATGTCTAGTCTTACTCATATAGGTGACAATACTCCAGCAGATGATGATTTTCTAGATGAGAATTTATTTTCCATTTCTACTTTCACCCCTTGGTATGCAAACGTAGCCAACTATTTGGTAACCGACAAGCTGCCTCAGGGTATGACATCCAGAGAAAAACATAGAATCATTCAGCTAAGTGCCAATTATATGTGGCATGAAGATACCCTATACTGAACAGGACCTGATTTGGTAATCAAAAGATGTGTCTGAGAAGATGAAATGCAGGATATCTTTAGAGCCTTCCATGATGGCCCATGGGGTGGCCACTTTGATGACAAAAGGACAGATTACAAAATCTTACAATCTGGCTATTATTGGCCGACCATTTTTTAAGATGCAAAGAAATGTGTGGCCAGCTGCGATGATTTCCAAAGAATGGGAAGACCTACATCAGTCGATGAAATGCCACTCCAATCCCAAGTAGTAATCAAACCCTTTAAAAAATCGGCCTTAGACTTCATAGGACCTATCAATCCCATGTCTTAGAAGAAAAAGTACATATTAGTTTGCACAGACTATGTAACAAAATGGGTAGAAGCCAAGGCCCTGTATTCAGCCAATGAATAATCTGTTGTAGATTTTCTCTTTGAGGAAATTTTCACTCATTTCGGGGTACCTCGGGAGATAGTCACTGATCAAGGAACACAATTCACCTCAAATTTGGTTAAGGCCCTTACCAAAAAATACAAGATCAGAAACAAAAAGTCCTCACCCTATCACCCCTAAGCCAATGGCCAAGTAAAATCGACCAACAAAGTGATAGAGGCCATCCTCACTAAGACTTTTCAAATGCATCACAAAGACTGGGCTGATAGGTTTCCTAAGGCCTTGTGGGACTACAGGACAGCCTGGAGAAATACAATAGGCCATACATTGTATGAGTTGGTATATGAGAAGCAGTTACTACTGCCCATAGAGTTTCAGGTAAAGACCTTCAGAATTGATATGCAATTAGGAATGGACCTGGATGAAGCTCAAAAATAGAGGCTATTACAATTAAACAAGATTGATGAGATAAGACAAGATGCTCTACAAAGAACCACCCTGATACAAGAACAAATGACCAAATGGCATGATAAGTACATTAAACAAAAGTCCTTCCAGCCAGGTAATTGGGCCCTCCTATATGATAGCAGATTTAAAATTTTCAAAGGCAAACTATCTACCATATGGATGGGGCCCTATGAGGTTGATACAATATAGGAACATGGTACAGTAAGGATAAAGACTATTGATGAAA
>JASDQU010310033.1:56113-74740 GCA_032191745.1 Picea mariana | reverse complement strand
AGGTGATCTTTCTTCCATCCCCAACATTGGATTGGTTGTCTTCCCCTTTTTCCCAAGGAATCTTCCTTATTGAAATCTCCCTTAGCACACTGATCTTGATGATTTCTATTAGGCTCATTCCTATTGAAGGAAGGTTTGAATCCTTTCCTCCTCTGATTAGACTTTGCATTTTTCTTGTCCTTACAATATTTCTGCAGAGATTCTCTTCCCTGATCTTGCTCATACAGGTATTTATCCTTCCTTATGGCTTCATTCAAGGTCTTGGGCTCATCATACTTGATATTTTTCTTATAAAAKGATAGCAGTCCACTTAGAAATCTCTGTATACTTCTAGAATAACCAGCTCTTCCATGATCATCCCTTCTTTCATGGAACTTGCCTTCTTCCTCTTGTCTTGAGTTTGATCCCTTCCTCATTTGTCTCTGCAACTGATTTAAGCTCTACAAAACTCGATCATTTATTTGACTTTTCTCTCTCATCAATCTCTCGTTGTCTTCTTTGTAGCTCTACATTTCCCTCTTCAGGCTTATTACCATTTCTATTAACATTTCCTTCTCTCATTTTCCATTGCATCCATTGGACTTTGTCTATGGATTACCAACTCTGGTATTCTAGCCTTCGGCCTCCTTATCCTGAATGGAGACTCCCTTGCCTTCTTCCATTTCCTCAATACGCATCCTGAGCTAATGTGATTAAGCCCCTTAATTCTGCAAAATGTGCAAGCGACCATTTTTTTAGAATTATGCATGTGATAAAAAAAAATTCAAAACCATGCTACATGTCTCTTTATTTTTTTTGTTCATGGATATCATATTCCCCATTCTCCAAAAATATCAGTGTCATGTTATCCTGTGCAGGCACTTCCTTCAAATGAATAGAAACCAAGGCTAAATCCTTCCTTATCACCTTTCTATCTTGAAGACCACCAATTCAGCCCTTAGCCCTCCTTCCCTCGTCTCTCAATTTTCATATGACCATGGCCATGACCCTGTGCTTAGCTAAAAAATCACTTTTCTATATCTTTGGGACTTCAGACCTTTCAGCCAGGACCGGATCAACGATCCTCATCCTATTTCATGGTCAACGATCGAGATCCACTTCAGGATTTTGAACTTCGAGAGTCACAAATTCCCTCACTTGCCTCCTCACGAAACTCTTTTAACCAGAGTTCATGATCTGTCGATGGGTGTCTTCCCACAGATTAGTGATGGTGAATCCTTTCATCTCTTCAGAATTTGGAAGTTTCAAAATTTCCTCATGCACATTCTCCTGGAGTGCTTTTACTCAAAGTCGACAATCCTTTGACGTGTATCTTCTAGAATCAATAGTCAATATGTACTCCATCCTTCAGGATTTTTTGACCCAATGTAACCTTTCACATCCTTCCCCGCTAGAGTGCCCAGTCTACAGACTGTATGATCTATTGCCATGTGGAGAAATACTGGAAGCGGACACATGGTCCAATTAGGCAGTTGACATGTGTCATGTTATAACTGACATTTCAATACTCCATATGCTCAAACATTACTGACATGTGTTAACCATCCCATGTGTCCATGTCATCCCAGGTGACATCTGCAAGCCACGTCACTTCAATAATTCTAGGATCCACATCACCTCTAGGTGACGTCATCGTGCCCCATCACTTCGGCTCTTCAGGCATTGGGACTTCGGGAGTTTCCATACTAGCACACTTCCAATTCTCCCAAACTCTACATTCCTGAACTGACCAATCTGTTGTCATGTGTCCTCCTGGATTGGATGACTAAGATTTACTTCAGGTCTTCACCCGGAGTCCACGGATCAATACCATGTGTCCTCCTTAATCTGATAGTTGAGACTTACTTCAGGTATTTGGGCTTCGAAAATATAAAACTTCAAAACTTATCTAGCCCCACTGGATTTTATCCGAAGCATTGGATCTGGTGACGTGTGGCTCTATGAGATCAATGGCTAAGATCCCTTTGGGTCTTCGAGTTTTGGAAAACTCAAACTTCAACTTTTTTCTGAAATGTTTTTATCTGAGGCTTGCAATCTACTAACACATGTTTCCCATAGATTGATGACTATGATTTCTTTAGGTCTTCGTACTTCGGAGAAATCAACTCTCAACCTTTGCTTTTCCTCGAATCTCAATTCACTTCGAATCTCTGGGGTCCAGAAATATCGATTCTCAACTTCTCCTTGCTAACCTTTTCCTGGAGTGCTTTCACCCAGAGCACATGATCAGTTGACATGTGTCATCCTACAGATCGACGGTCCCCAACTACTTCTTCTCTTTAGAGGTTCGTTGCTCAAGTACTAACATGTCACATCACTGCATGCCTTTCGATTTGTGGGGCCATGCATTAGTGGTTTGGAGTAACCCTCTTTTCACCCCGCAATTATCATGATGCTGACATGTAACCCCTTGGTTAAACCGTGGTTTTGATTGTGGGACCTCCTTGGGAAATTATCTTCCATGCAACTTGGTTTCCCATAATGCCTCATGTCCATTGATCTCACTCTCCAATGGGATTTGATGGTAGTGACCTTAGTCCTTGCTTCCTTTTCATCGGATGAACCCTATTCACCTATCCTCCAATCCAACGATCTTGGATCTCTCATGATCTTATAGTGGTGATCGCTCATGAATCAAAGAGGGATGGTCATGATCCTTTGAATCCCTTACCATGGGTCTTTGACGTTCTATATCCTACATAGATTTTGCAACACCATTCCTCCTGATATTTTCAACTTCACGGTCATAATTTGATCTGTAACCACAAGACTCTGGCCAACAGACCTGGCCCATATCGGCCTGGTGTTTCAACTAGAACCTATGATACCAAACTATAACATATCCAACCACCCACAGGTCGGGGTATGCTTCCTTCAATCCCGCCCTTGGACTTATTTCTCTTATGATACCTTTTTAAAATTTAAGGATGCATAAAAGAAAAGACTTTAATGACATGCACAACATTAGTCAGCAAGCATGCATAGTCTAAAGATTCAATTAAATGATAATTGAATATACAGCGGAAATACATTCATACACAGATAATAATAACACAATAGAGAGAACTTATCTTTATGGAAGATGACACCAACTGGCTGCAGACCAAAGATGTTCCACCRAACCATAAACATCACTTATCCAAATCTCAATAGTAGTKTCACCCCCGAGTCAGGGCTATGAATTCACAAGGATGGTTCCAGAGTGTACTTGGGTTCCCAAACTAGTCAGCTCTCAACCTCTCACTGGTTTCCCAACACCCATAATAATACAAGTACCTAGCTCTCTTCTACCTAGCTTGTACTGCCCCAAGATAATGGACCTCCACCCTTGTCTTCCACGCAGTCCCTCAGGAAATCCTTCTCCTTATTTTCCAGGGCCTCCAGCACAGCTAGTCCAAAATCTCGATGCTGGAACTCTCAGGACTCGCAATTGTGAGCAAAACAGGGAATAGGCCAATGCATCTCAATCATGCAAACACAAGGTCATGGATGGATTTCACCAACGACCATTACAACCAACTATCCTATGGCTAATTCTTAGCAATTCCTTTCCCTTTTCCAAGCCAATATGCAGGTGAGGATGGATCGATGAATGGGTAAGTGGGTGCATGAAAGTGTGTGAGGTAAATGAATGAACGTACAATAAAATCAGTGAACAAGCCATTCGTCGAACCCCTCCCCCATAAGACCAGAGGTGGGTTTAAGTAAGTTTTTGGGGAATCAAGAACCTCCTGGCCTTCCCCAAGAATCCCACATAACCGATCCCCTCCCTTAGAAAAAAAGGGTAATTAAAATAGGAATAAACACTTAGCCCCTCAAGACCCCTTTCTTGTGGAATCATAGCCCTCTATAACTCTAGTCCTTATCCATCTAGCAGCCAACGATGTATTTATTATTAATAATGATAAAAGAATTACATGTCTTGGGAACACTGGMCTTTTAATAATTGTTTGGGCACCCTGGCYTCTCAACATTGTAACAATACATGATTTAAAATGGGGGTTCAAAACCTAGGGTGTTACACTTCTGGACACAAGGATGGGAAAAATGGTGATTTCGATATCAAAGACATTTAAATCTYGGTCAATTAGGGCTTCTTCATTCGTCATAGGATCTTGTTTTGTTACCAAAGTTATGATAGGATCCATGACTGCGATGAAAAATACCTGGAAATGAGCGGAAATGGCATGCAATTGGCGTACTATTAAGTTGTTGTTGAACGAGGGTGGTCATGTCAAGTTTCAAATGGGCCAGTGTTCTAAAAATAATAAAATAACCAACAAAATCCCCCTTTATACTTTTCCAAATTTTGGGGTCGTGAGGAACTAGTTTAGGGCAACCAACTTTTCACCCCGAAATGCACCTGGTGGCCCCACATTTCCTCGAACAAAAAACATCATTTAAATTTCATCTTGCTTTCCAAAATTATCCTTCGTGTTGTTTCTCCCCCAGAAATGATCCTCGATCATCGATCTAAAGAAGTCATGTTCTGTTGTGTATTGGGCCCCATAGACTTAGCGCTCTCGCCAGTTTTAGCCTCTCCCTACATATTTATCCCCTTCTCTAGTTTTTCGGGCTTCCAAACTAGTTTAGCACCTTGCCAGATCCTGAAATCTCGATTTCACATAAAAAATTTAATGGTGACTAACATGGGCTCCAAGTGGGGATGCTATCCTCCCATCAAGGTAGAAAATAACGATGGACCAAGTGCCTTCCCATTGGGATTTATTTTACTCCTACAACTAAGTCGATCAACATATTATTCACAAAACTTTGTTAACCTAACTCAAATTATACTTAGCATAACTTAGGGTCTTCGCTTTGGGCTTCAATTTCTGTTGATTTTATTTCAATTACTTCAACTGAAAAACAAAAATGGTTATATACAATGAATGGAAAGGGTGAAAATTCCTTTAAGCAAGATAATGCTTGAGAAACCTGTCATTCACAGGTCCTCCACCAACGATATCTCCATTGTGTTCCTATAGAAGATCAGCATTATTTCCATGGTATGCCACAATTTTGAAAGGTCCTAGCCACACATGGTCAAATTTCCCATATTTCCCTCTGTCTTCATTCTTGGCATCCCATTTCAACACAAAAACCCCCACTTTGAAATCATATTCCTTAGTATTCCTTACAAAATCCTTTTTAATTTTGTCTTGGTGTAATTGAGAGTTGTTGAAGGCTTTCTCTCTTGTTTGTTGGACATTGATTAATTTGTTTGTTCTCCTTTGAGTGGTATATGGTTCATCATCTTTCTCCTTTAATAGTGTCATCACTAGAAATCGTAGGAAAAATTGCCTCTGTTCCATACACAATCTGGAAGGGTGAAGTAGAAATAGATATTTTAGTAGTGATTATGTCGGCCCATAGTGAATGAATAAGCTTCTTGTGTCAATCCTTTTTGTTATCTTCCAGCAATTTTTTTATAATTCTGGTCAAGATTTTATTGGATGACTCAGCCAACCCATTACCTTGAGGGTAAAAAGATGTGGAATGGCCAAGAGTTATATTGTAATCACTGCAAAATTTTTCCATCTTCTTGGCCTTAAATTCTGTTGCATTGTTTGTAGTGATTTTGATTGGACAACCAAACCTAGACAACATATTGTTCTCTAAAACCTTAATAATACAGTGTTTGTGGCTTGCCTTGTGGGAACTGCTTCAATCCACTTGGTGAAGAAATCTTTGGCTATCAGTATCCACTTGTGTTGGGCTGAGGACTATGGATGAATTTCTCCTATGAAATCAAGGCCCCATTGTCTAAAAGGTGCCTCAACAAAGATAGGCTTCAGGGGGAAAGGTTGCAATTTTCTCTTTCCATAAAAAATTTGACATTCATGACAACTTGAAACTTCTTTGTAAACATCAGAAAAAATTCTAGACCAATAGAAACCATCCCTCAATATCTTGTGCACATTGGTTTTCCAATAATGGTGCCCTCCACAATCACCTTTATGAAATTATCTTATGTTTTTTTCTACTTCTCCCTACAACAAACAATTCAGCAATATTCCTCCTAGATTCTTCCGATATAGATATTGATTTAAAATACAAAACTTTTCTTCTTTTAGTTTCAAAAACCTAGCCTTGGTTTTTCTCAATTCAGGAGGATCCTACAAGTTTCTGAACACATAAATAATATCAGTATACCATGGGGATTCAAGGAATTTTGGAGATACCCGAGGGAACTTTTCCTCTTCTAAATCTGCTGACAAATCAACAATGAAATTAATTCCCAAGAGCTCACAATTTATCTGTGCCATTAGATTTTCAAGTCCCTTCCCCTTGATCCGCTTTGTAGGTTTTATCTCAAGGTCATATTATAACAACACAACTATCCACTTGCCCCTTTTTCCCTCAGGATCAGGCTAAGTTAAAATGTCCTTCACATAACTGCTAGGCACATAAGCAATGGTAAGAGAATGCAAGATATAAATTATAAAATCCTTTAGAGACTTGACCAATTAATATGCCTGCTTCTCCATGATATCATACTTTAATGGGGAATCCCTCAATGTCCTGCTATAGTATATTATAGACCTCTCCAAATTATGTTCATATTTTTGTAATAAGATACCAGCAATGGTGTGCTTTGAAGCAAAAGAAAACAATATAAAGTATTCTGCAAAATTAGGACTGGCTAGCACTGGGGCTTTGGTCAATGCCACTTTAATATCTTCAAATGATTTTTTGTCTTTAGGGGTCCACTTTATCTCACGTCCTTTCCTGAGAATGTTAGTGATATGATTTATGATTTCAACTAGGTTAGGGATGAATCTTCTTAGAAAATTTTCTTTCCCTGGGAAAGATTTCACTTCTTTCTTACTTATGGGTGTGCCAATTTTTAGGATTCCATCAAATTTATTGGGATCTATCTTTATTCCCTCCTTCGAAATAATGTTCCCAATAAACTTCCCCTCTTCCATGCCAAAATTAGACTTCTTGGGATTCAATGAAATGCCAAACTTCCTACATTTTTGAAAAGATCTTCGTAGATGTTTAAAATGTTCTTCATCGGAAACTTAATATATAGTGATATCATCTAATTAAATAACAATAAATGTATCTTTCTCATCAACAAAGGCTATATCCATATCTCTTTGGAATTTTTCTCATGCATTCATGAGCCCAAAAGGCATTTTGGAATACATGAAGGTGCCCCATGGTGTTGTAAACGTTGTATTTTCTTGATCATCATGGTGTACCACGATTTGATTGTACCCAGAGAAACCATCCAGCATTGATATCTTTTAAGAACCAACCACTTTTTGTATAATGTGATCCATCTTAGGTAGTGGGTAATTGTCCTTGAGAGATACCTTGTTCATATTTCTAAATTCTACACATAATCTTATCTCTCCACTCTTCTTTATGACAGGTACCAAATTTTCCACCCACTTAGAAAATCTCATAGATACTATGATCTTGGCCTCAAACAAATTTTTTATCTCCTTTTCTATTAGGGACAACAGCAAAGGATTAATTCTTCTTAATTTTTGTCTGAAAGGTTTATGATCCTCTTTGATTGGAATCACATGTTGAATCACCTTGGTATCATAAACTTGCAGATATTTATAACTCCAGGAAGAAACATCAGGAAAATTTTTCATTCAATTGATATACCTTTGCTTGACCTCTGGGATAAGTGTCTTGGACAGTTTGATTATCTTGGGATCTTTTTGAGTCCTAATGTTGAAATTTTCAACATCTCCATCATTTACAGTAATTTTAGGACTTCTGGCCACATCATTGTTGTCAAAGTGTTTTTCTAATGGGACCATGCCTTTGGGAATGATGTTATTTTTAAGTTGCATTATATCCTTACCAGCAATATGATTCTTGAAATAGCCATCATTTGCAAACACAGCTGCATCTTCTTCTTAACCACAATATTCCTCATCAATATTCAAATTTACAAATTCACCATCCATCTTAAGGAAACTTTTTGTTTGTTTATCATCTTCAAAAACCTACCAGTACTTAATATTTTCAGGTACTGTTGGTCTATGCTTGATCGCAATATCATATCCCCTGTTAGAAAAAATTGGAATTTTGAAAAATGAGACTAAAGTAGCTAGAGCATCAACAATCTGATTCTGACCCATTGGAATTACTGAGAGACTATATTCTGAAAATTCTTCAAGAAGTTCAAGAACTATATTTATCTATGCTCTTAATCTTGGATTCTTTTCTTGATATATTCCTTTTACGTGATTTATGATCAACTCAGAATCTCCATGCACAACTATCCTCCTAGCACCCATTTCTTTCAAAGTCTTCAATCCTAATATTAATGCCTCATATTCATCCATATTATTTGTGCACTCAAAATCAATCTTGTAAGAACAAATTTTTGTGGCCAATATGGGGGGGTTAATCCACACACCAGCTCCTGCTCCTTCTCTGCTAGTAGCTCCATCAAAGATCATGTTCCACATATCATTCTTTGCACTATCTTTTTGTTCTGAAATTTTCTCGGTTTGCTGATCAAATTTGTCTTTGGCAGTCATATCAGTCTCTGGCATCTTCTCTTCAAAACTCGAATAATTACAGAAAATGGAAGAACCAATCTCAATATCCATGAAGTAAATAGGATGGTTTTTTGGCTGGGATTTGTTACTGACCATGTACTTGAGAAAAACCTCCCTGTACAACCTCCTATCTTGGCCAAAAACATGGATAGTGGCATATGACATATCCATTTGCAAATTCCCTTTCAACTTTGCATCCCATGACCTAGATAACAACATGCCAAACTTAAGAGGTATATCAACAACTACCACATCCATGACCATATTTTTTGCTGGAATTTGAGACAAAGATACCACCAGAGATTTGATTAGGCCCAAGCACTTCACCTTCCTTGAATCAAACGAGAAAAGATCTTTGTAAGGTCTTGTCGTGTCTAGGCCCAATTGGTCCATGATTACCTTGGGTATCAGATTATGGGACTCTCTTGAATCCAACATATCATTATCCAAATTCATATCATGAATCTTTAGACTAACATAGAAAGGAGGGACCTCATCAGCCTCACTACTCTTTTCTACATGTGGGCCAAACAAAATGGCATGATGATCATCTTATATATTTAAAGTATCAGAAGTTTCTTCCATCTTGAGCATATTAATGATATAATTTCTATATTCACTATTATTTATTAGCTCATTGAATGGAACATAGATTTTAATTTTGGCCATGTCACTTTCAAAGTTAAACGAAGAAGAGGTTTGTTCTACCTCTTTGATGACTGTCTCCTTTCTTGTTTCAAGTACTTTCTTTGGAGCTTCTTCCTTCTGCTTTCCTTTCTCCACAACATCCTTTGCAACAAAGTACTTCTTAGGCTGACTTGAAGAAGGTGTATTATTTTGAGATTCTTTGGTAGGATTTCCCTTTGGAGGATTTGGAGGAACCTTTTTGTTTTGAAGATTATATTATTTCTGGAATTGCATGATGGCATTATGCAGCCTTGTCTGGTAATGTTCCTTTTCTACTGTCAAGCTTTCATCATTCTCCTGCATGAATATTTCATTTGCATCCATGAACTGGTCATGTTCTTCTTTATTCAAAAACACTTTTGCTTCATTACCATCACATCAATGCATGCTATCTTCAAAATTTTCATCAAAATTTTCATTTACATAATTATTTTGAAAAGGAGGTCTTATTTGTTGATCACCCTAGTTCCTCTGATCTCTTTGCTTGAATTGTGGGACTGTTGGTCTCCTTTGGTTTCTCGGTGGAACATCAACCTATTCTCTTGTGTTATTCTTATTATCTAAATGCATCCTCTCCATGAGTTTCTCCATGGTCTTCATCGTCATTTTAAACCTCTCTTCTAATGATTGTGAGGTTGAAGGTTGTGCCTTATCTTGAACCTTGTTCATGTCCCTTTCAGAATTGCATTTGATCTTTCCTGGATCCATTATATTTACTTTAAATTCTATTGCATCACTCATCATATCATCTACCGAAGTGGATCTTCTTTCCCTCAAAAACAAATCAAAATCACTTTCAAAGGAATCAACATATCTAAGTTGAGCACCTCTAGGAAGAGGTTTTACTTCAGTAGGAATTGAGTTGTAAACTTTTATAAATCTAGCTGAAAACTCATGTATTGTTTCATCAGGTGACCTTATCATGTTGTTATATTGGGTTAGAAATTGAAGGGGTTTTTTCTTGTCACCGCACTTTGCAAGAAACTTGGTTTCAAAGGATTCAAAATTTATGATACTTGTTGCTGGGAGAGCCCTGAACCATTTTCTGGCTTCTCCTGCAAGACTTTATGCAAACAACCTCATTTTTGCATCTTCAAAATCTACTTCTTATAGGTATACAAAATCATTGAACCATTCTAAGTGTTTTTGGGCTAACACATTGCCTTCAGCATCATACAACTTAATCCTCTGATTATATTCCTGGGTAAAATCATGTAACTAAGAAGATAGAACAAGAGGGGAAAACCTAGCTTCCATGGCTACAACAAGAAATTGAAGTGGTTTTTGGTTCTAAGTAGGAATCACAAGAYGTTTAGTAGAGGCAGCTAAAATTATATCTTGGAACCTCTTCTCATCAAAGATGATTTCCTTCACACAGGACTCAGATTTAGTTCTGAAYAGAGTTTTCTCAAATTTCAAATCAAAATCAAGGTCTTCAATGCTTATCACTCCATCTTTGGGCAAGGATAGATATATGTCTAGACACAAAACTAGGCTTATTGGCCTTTATTTTATTTTCTGTACAATATTCTCAAGGTCAGACACAGGGATTWTTGCTTTTGGGTCTGGATTTCTCCTGGTATGAATTCTCTTGGGAGCCAGGATTTATAGCTCAAACTAATTTATGTTACTGGTCTCTTTATAATGGAGTCGCCAAAGTAAGTTTAGTCTCACCCAATAAGGTGTTGGATTCACTATCACCCTCAAGAATCAAATCTGAAGCTTTAAGTCATTTCTTTCCCAGGGAAGATTTCACTTTCGATCCTCGGCAACGACACCAGAATATTAGCACTCTATAAATTTGTTCGGCTGATAAAAAAATGACAAATTTAACCTACAAACCAACTTTAGAGCTAGGTACTAGCATGCTCATCTCAAAGAGGGATCTCTCCTATCACTTGGCATTTAATAATTATTTTTCTTTAACAATTCAATGGCTAGGTTTTTTTGTTTTGGGGGGTTTTTATAATTTTGTTGGCAAGTAAGAGGAGGGAAAGTTAGGGATATGGAGTCAAAATTATGAAACAAATGGAAGCACTGACTGTTCTATAGAAATATCCATAGGATAAAGGCTAAATGAGGCAATAAATATGAGTTATAATTTGTAAATTTGCAGAGTGTAGGAAGAAAAGAAAACATATAACTGCATCAGAGCATTAAATAAATGAATTCTGAATTAGTTAAGAACAACTTAACACAGTTTAAATTGCTTCAGTCGAGAGCATCACAAGATGAATTCTATTCCTTTGACTATCCAATTTAAATAGAAGGCAGTGAAAATGAAATCAGAAATACAGAAAATACATACAAAGAGAGGAGACAAACTCAGATCACCACCATTAGAATCTTTTCATGGAAACTTCAAAACTTTTGCATGTGTATTCAATTCAGCTTCAGAAAATTACATTGAAGTTATTAATAGATAAAATCGTTCCCTTGCACTTCTGCCAACCCTTAATACTTTTGGAACTCCTAATATTTATACAATATGAGTTCCTTCGGTTTGAAACCGATTACAATGATTGAAATGAAACGTTTCAGTTTCTGAAATTAATTACAATGATTACAAATGACAGTTTCGGTTTGAAACCATTAACAATAATTAGCAAGAAAGTGTTTCATGATCTGGCTTCTATTTTCTCTGACGCTTCAATTTCTTGCCTCACCACTTTATCTTCTCTGGTATTCCATGTGATCTTCCATCTTCAATGAAACCTGAACATCATCTACTGGACCCTGGAAAATTTCACTTTTTCTTACCCAACCGTACTATCTCCTTCCATTGGAAGTCAGAAGGGATGTCATAATATGTCATTTCTTTGATCAGGATCTCCAGGTCAATGTAGGAAGCATATGACATGACTGGTAGCCCAAGTTTGACTACTTTGAACTGATTCATAATCTCAAAGTTTGTAATCAGATGCTCAACCAAGGAAACTCCTTTCATATTTTCCTCCAGGGTTTCAACCTTGGAGTGATTCATTTTTCACTGAGTGAGGAGAGCGTTGTATTCTTCCTAATCATGCAATTTTCACTTGCCATCCCAAAATGGTGTGAGGCCTTTGATACAAAATTACTTAAAAAAATCTTTGAACTCTTGCACACTTTGCTCCATCTGTGTTGCCTTGGTTTGGAATTATTTCAACAGGTTATGTTTAGAAATAACCCCCCTAGCCCAGATAATCAATGTAGTTCTATCTTTAACTCCAATAGTTTGAAGTTATGTAGTAGGAATGGAGTTGAGTAGATTTATGTCATTTTGGGCCCATTCTGATGGCTTCTTTGATAAATTATCATTCACAATAGTGCACATGCTTTTGGCTGTGATGGCTATGTTGTCTTTATCGTTGAAGAAATTCAAATACACTCTAAACTTGGTAGCGTCAGTAGCTATAGAATCCTAGATGATATGTTTTCCCCCCTACAACATGCCTTTTCCTCTTAATCATATATTCAACTTATCTATCATTTCCTATAGGACTTCATTCTCCTTTTGAAATTGAGCCATTATTTCATCCTTTGTTTGCATCTCCTGCTAAAAATTTATCTGTGCTCCCTTTTAGCCCTTTAATTTATCCTTCTTCCAGGCTAACTTGTGACATAGCCTGGACAAGTCCTTTAGTGTTTCACCCAACTTTTGTAGTAGGAAGTACAACTATAAATCTGTTTAGCAATTTTTTTTGCCCCTGTGACCACTTCACCTTTTCTCTTTCCAGCTGCAATGCCCTAGACTTGTAGTCCAATGCCTCTTGGAGAAGTGTTTCATTTTCTTGTTCAATACCAACCAATTATGTTGTTTGTGGATGCTCTATAGCAGACATTTTTAGTTTCTTCGTCAATATTTGAATTAATTTGTCTTTTTCATCCAATGAGGATTTCACCCCTTGGGGGCCTTCAGATTCCATCCTCTTGACCTGAGTCTGCCAAGCTCTACTAGATGATTTTCCTTGCCTCAACTTCCCTTCTAATTTTATTGCGTAAGATGAAAACTTTGAATTTTTCAAGCTTAAATTCAGGTAATTTGAATACAACATATCACTGGTATTCCTAAGGAATTTGACTTTGTATGTGGAACTGATGTTGTCACACCTTACCTTGATCTCAGATACTTTGTCTTCATCTGTAACTTCAATGTTAAAGGTCATGTTCTCAATATCCCTTTCTGTGAACATAAAAGATTTATGCTGAGAATTTTTTTCCACCTCATAGACTAAATCCCTCATCTCACCCAGAGCTATGTTTCCCTTCTCAACATAATGTTTTACCAAATCTTCTTTAGATTGATAAGCTTCCCCAGATGCTTTATCAAAGATGTATTTTTTACTTCTAAAGCTTCTTGATCTGCCTTCACTTTGGAGTTTTCTTTCCTTTTCAACCTCTACATTGCTAGTACCACTCTCCACCATATCTATATTTACTTCTTCTTTAGGCTATTCCTCCTCTAAATCCAGTAT
Organism: Picea mariana; assembly: GCA_032191745.1. Classification (NCBI taxonomy): domain Eukaryota; kingdom Viridiplantae; phylum Streptophyta; class Pinopsida; order Pinales; family Pinaceae; genus Picea; species Picea mariana. Next base: position 61,062 of record JASDQU010310033.1, on the reverse strand, counting down.
CTATGGAGACTGTGTAATATTCATCTTCTTAGGAGAAGTTTTTTGATCATTGGTGCCCATGGCCTATGAACTGCTTCTCTTGCTGTAAACACTCATCTTAGGAACTTTGACTATCATTTTGTGAGGATCTTATTGTGTTTAACTTCTTTGCAGGGTTTCCTCCACTGGTTTTGTTTGAGCTTGTTGCAAGGTTGCCTCCACTTTCCATGTTTGAGTTGGTTGAAATATTTCTTCCATATCAACACAAACTTCTGGGTTTTCCATCTTATGAAAACCCTCAACATGCTCATGCTCATAAGGGTCCTGATTGTTCATCAATATTCTCTTGGATATGATTTGGTGTGGATTATATCTTCTTCCCTATATCTGTGCAAAACCAAACACTTTGAGCTTTGCTAGAATCTAAGATAAAAAAGATGTGGATTTGATAATGAAAGGGCCAATGATAAAACAAAACTCGGTTGTAGGCTTTGCACAATTTCAGAAAATGCTCTATCTCAGATGTGATTTTTTGCCTAATGAATTCAATGGAAAAGACTCTGGGGGTCAAAACAATAGGCAATATATAGGGGGCTTCATGATAACCATAAACCCAAATTACGGTTGAGTGCATGAATAGTACCCAATACCCCACTTTGTTCTCTAGATTTGGCTACAGATAGCTCCTCATGTATTCCAAAACTCTAGGTAGGCTGGTATTGAAAATCAAACTGTAAACCCTGGATATGACTTTGTTGATGAAGATGAGAAATGTAATCCTCTTACATTCAGTTGATACAAATGTTGCTTCAAGAAATTCTCTTTTATTGGTTTCTAGGAAAATCTTCAGCAAATAGGTGTAATATCTGAAATTCTTTAGAGAGAGAAAATTCACTAGCTGTTTATGGATATTATCAACTATGAATTGATCAAAATTAATGTAGACTAACACACCAAACTCTGACTTCAAAATTGTTAAAAGGAAACCGAGCATGACTCCGACCACATGTTTATCATTTTCTAGACCCAAAATTTGATTCAACAGGGAACAAACCCATTGGACTTAAATAACCATTATACTCACATTCATTGGCAAAGAAAGACTCTTTGAAAAATGTTCTGGTTTGACAATTGTCTATAAAAACAAATCTTGGACCTCTGATGCACATTCTTTGTATACCCTAATTATGTTTCCTTCATTGAAAGGTTCAAACATTGCAGAGAAAGACTTTGGTATACCGAGGGAATATCGAATTGACAGACTCTCTACCCTACACATGACCTCAGACCCTTGTTTATTCATGACGACCTTTTCTTCATGTTAATATTGTTCGGTGCACCAACCTATAAATTTGGTAAAAGGGAAAGTGATTTCAATAGCATAAGGGACTATGGTGGCCTAGACTTATTCAAGGAACGGTATACACCTTCCTACATTATCAGAAAGGTTGATTCTTGACATAGACATGGGAGAAATGATGATTTTGGTATCAAGATGCCTGAATGTCGGTCAGTTAGGGCTTCTTCATTTGTCACATGATCTTGTTTTGTTACTGAATTTATGATAGGATCCATGGTTGCGATGAAAAATACCTAGAAATGAGCGGAAATGACATGCAATTGGTGTACTTTTGAGTTGCAATTGAACGAGGGTGGTCGCACCATGTGTCAAATGATCCAGTGTTCAAAAAATAATAAAATAACCAACAAAATACCCCTTTATACTTTTCCAAATTTTTGGGGTGTGAGGAAGTGGTTTGGGCAACCTGCTTTTCACCCCAAAATGCACCTAGTGGGGCCATATCTCCTTGAACAAAAACCATGGTTTAAATTTTGTCCCTCTTTCCAAAATTATCCTTCACATTGTTTCTCCCCATGAAATAATCTTCGACCGTCTATCTTGAGAGGTCATGATCTGTGGTGTATCGGGCCCCATCGAATTAGCGCTCCCGCCAGTTTTAGTCTCTCCCTACCATATTTAGCCCCTTCTCTAGTTTGTCATGATTCCAAACCAGTTTAGCACCTTGCCAGATCGTGAAGCCTCGATTTCACATAAAAATTTGAATGTTGACTAATGGGGCCCACATGACTTTTGGCGCTTCATCTCCTAGGATTAGGTTTATGGATGTCTATGGTTTTTGCATTCCTTTTTATTGTAAAAATTCTTGGAGAGCCTCATTGTAACTAACTTCTTGAAAATGAGCGCAACCATCACATTTCTTCTCACAGATAGGCCACCACCATTCTAGCAAGCTTGTTTTCTGGTGCATTTTACAGTTTCAATACATTTTCTTATTGAATAGAAACCAATTTTACTATATCTCTATTATTGTTGTGTCTCTGTGTTAAGAATAATAATAATTTGTATTCATTTCCGTTCTTCTCATAAAATTTGGATCATAAATATCCTTGATTTTAAGAGGTTCCTCCCTTTGTCCTTCAGGTCTCTCTTTCCTAACTCATACCCTTATTTGGTATCATTGGCATGCAACAACCACTCTAAAACACATGCATATCATTAAAATAATGAATATTTTAGAAGGGATTCTTACCCAATCCCTTCATGCCTTATGCCACATAGGCATGAACACTTTTATAATTGTTCTGGCTACTATCACTTATCCAATATTACCTCCTCAATGGTGATTTGATGGGAACTTCGAGAATCCCTTCAAAAACTCTCAACAATATCCTTCTTGTGTTTACCTCCACCTAAGGTTGTTCAACACTGGAAATTGTCTTTCCCAATAGCCCCAATCATTTCCTATACATGACATGCATCATCACATTTCAAAATTATGCCAGTTGTCATGCAAAACTTAAATGCATGTACCAGATCATTTAATTCTTTTTTAATTATGTTCTAGCATATATATATATACTTCATGCCAGAAAAATTCACAAGAAGCAACGCATCAATTTTCATTTTTTTCTACAGTCATACAACTATCATCATTCTCGTGCCAAAACATTTACACATAAAAACATTTCAGTCTTCTCATCCCAGATAAATACAACAAACAACAAGAAAGAAGTAAAGAGACTATTCCCTTATCCAACTCCTTCTACACATCCTGGGACTTTTAGTCCAACTGAATTATTTTCAAGGCCTCACTTCCTTCACACAATATGCCTTAACCAAGCTCACTATTTAACATATTAATTAATTTGTCTTCCATTTACCAGCTGTACTTATTTCGACAAGTGTTCTTTTTAAAGCATGTAACTTTGTCTCTTTATTCATATTTATATAGTGATAAAAGTATTAATCCCTTTCTCCTTCTTCACTTCTATAATTTATCCCTCCTGGGATCTACCTACTCTCTTCCTTGAGAAGTCTCAGTCAAGTTCATCTTGACCTTTCCCTGGTTGAATCTGTATGTTACAATAGCAATATTTTGGTTCACAAATTAATCATGAAATAGTTCATTCGGCACATAACCAATCAAATTGGTCATTATTCATTGGCATATCTCATATGCATGCAATATATTTTAGAATGCAATCCAGGATTCTTTTATAATTAGACTTTGTAGCCCATTATTTCTTATTTCAACAGTCCTTAAGATTATAACTATGTAATCCAAACAGAGTGCTTCACACAATCCCTCCAAAAGAACTTATTCAACATGAAACTCTTTTGTTGCATAACAATCACTATCTAAGATGACCTCAACTCTAAGTCTACCTCAACTTTGTTATTTAAAAAGTTCACCCAATATTCCATAAGGAATATGAGTATGCATTATTATTATGCATTTCAGATTTACATTTAAATAGGTACATCCATTAGTTTGCATTTATAATGTGCTTTTATCCACTCAACCACATGCATCAATAATATGTGTGTCTACTATAGGCACACTTCCTAATTTTATAAACATATTTACTTTTTAAAATTATTTAACTCACGATTGTTCATAATCATTCCCATGCCATCCTCAAGGAAAAATCAGGTTTCCTTCTATCATAACAATATATCATTATTTCTTATTTATTCTCTCGGCAAGTTACACTAGCTATTCTTGAAGAAAATGGAATACATCCTCCTCAAACTATAATTTAAACAAGATATTTTAGACCCTCCTACACAGGGCCAGCCATGCATCCATGGCATTACTTAGATATGGAAAGTACACATCTTTCCTGATAACCTACTTGATCAGGAAGTCACATCATGTCCTTGTGTGTGTGTGTGTGTGTGTGTGTGTGTGTGTGTGTGTGTGTGTGTGTGCACGTATCATTCTCACCTCTTTACATCATTCATTCACTTTCATTTAAAATCATCCTATTTTGGTGAGGACATATAGTCCTTTCTATGACTAGTCTCACAAATAAAATCATAATTATGTTTCCCTCTCTCATGGTAATAGCCAGCAAGAAGTTACTCTTTACCCACTACTCTAAAATCATCTCGAAATTCAGAAAATACAAGTACATAGTTACAACACTACCTAAGGCAGAAAAAAAACCATTCTAACTTATCTTCATGCCTCATTCCCATTTCCTAGCCAACATGCCTCTACAAAATGGAATCTTTTCCCAGACTCCCTCTTATTACCACTTGATTATACCAACAATACCCATATCGTTACCATCCACCTCTGGATTTCAATCTAACCCATTGGTCATCTATAAGTGCTCCAACACTTCTTGTATGAGATTTTATGTCAACCTTTCATTAGTCATTCTATCTCATCTTCATAGGGTTATATACAATAACATTATCAACATTTTAACCATGCTATTACTCTTAGAATATCCTATGCACCAAGCACTTTACCCCTACCTATAATGCATATGTGTTATAGCTATTCTCCTTTTGCATTCATTTGCATAGGCAAGCATGTAGGTAAATAGGTTTATACATTTCCTTAATATAACCATGAGCTCAAAACTGGCTTATATGTTTAAGTTATTTTCCCTTTTTGATGAGGATTAGTAACAATCCAAAGGACTCTCCTTTACTT
>JASDQU010310033.1:23797-55802 GCA_032191745.1 Picea mariana | reverse complement strand
TAGAAGAAACATTACAACTACTAGTTCATTCATTCATTGAACTTGAGCAGTGTTTATCAGGATTCTACCTTTTTTTTCCATTCACATTTAGTTATTATCATTAATTCTTACTATAATATTTCCAATACTATAGGGATATCCATCAATCTAATAGGTCAACAATTTAATCCCTCTGATGTAGTAATCATGTTAAGATTTTTGTTGTAAAAACTTTAAAGCAACATAAAAGTTTCAACCTGCAGTCCTTCTCATCAAGGAGTTAATGCAGATAATAAATAATCCTTTAAAGGTAGAAACATTTTCAATAGGATCATCTTGATCTAGGTGGATCTCAGTGGCCAACCACCTTTTCCACTGAATCAACATTTTGAGCCTATGGTTTTGATAAACCATGATATTCACCCTTTTGATGGGGAATGAAATGTAATACCATCTTCATTTCTTAATTACAGACATCATGTAATGATTTCCTAGTGGTCTTATGTACATGCCTACAACATATCATTAATGCACCAGATCTCATTAGAACTCTGCAGTTAAGTGTGCTTAGGCGAGAGTAGTATTAGGATGGTTGATTGCTCAAGAAGTCCTATTGTTTTACATGCCTATGGAATTTTATAAACTTAGATTAATTTATCCCACATGAATCATGGGAATTGTTCTCCTCTCACTCTCTCATATATAATTGAGGTGAAGGAGGACCTTTAAGCATGAAATGGAGTGTGATGTAAAGATTGTTGTGAATGAAGTGTAGTTAACATCTCTTTATTTTCATAGATAAGCTACCCCATTCTTCCAATTTGTTTTCTACATTAATTTTCTCTCTTATTTGTCAATAAAAGTTGGGTTTCACTATATTTTTTTGTCCTCTTCTATATTTTTGTTTTTGTCTCATTTCGTTCTCAGCATAATCCATATCAGTGGTATCAAAGCAATATTCTCATTGTTGTTTTTCAAAGTAGATCCTTGATGAGTTCAAGGTATAGAGACTTGGGTCTCAATCTAGTTTCACTTGAGGACAACTTCTCTTGTGAGCCCAAGTGACCTCCCATGGTGGAAGAAAAGAGAGATGACAAAGTAGGAAATCATTTCAAGACATTACTCGAGGACACCCTCATGGGAAAAAGGAATGAGATGATGGAAAACTTCGCTCAAATCCTTCAAAGACTACAGATGGAAGCAGTCGAGGCATCTTTGGCAAGAAACCATTTCACAAGTGCGATGCCCTTCAAGGTACAAGTCAATTTTGATATCCCCTTATTTGAATGCTAGATAGATGTAGATGCTCTAGAAAAATGGTTGAATTTGCGAGAAGGTTATTAGTCCATCGAAAAAAATTTCAATAGTGAAAATATCACCTTCACGCTCCTACCCCGTGTCGGAGCTTGGTGGGAAGGTTACTGGGAGAGGTACACCATGGATGAATCTACACCATTCAGGAGAGAAACCACTTGGGAAGCCTTTATATTTTCCCCAAAGAAGGAGTTCTACCTTGTCAAAAACTATGATGACCAATACATGAGATGGATGACTCTACGTTAGAAAAGAGATTGGACGGTGTCAAAGTACACTAACATATTTTATACATTGCGCTCAAATATGGGTATCAAATACTCTAAGGGGCGCCTAAATTTGAAGTATCGTAGTAGTCTACATAGGTACATACAAATAGAGATGGATTTCTTGGACATATCCTCACTGGGTTTTGTTTATCGATATGCAATCAAAATTGAGAAGAAATTCAAGCAGGAGAGTAAGAGGGGGTTTGGGTTTGAAAATATGCCACAAAAGAATCATGGAAAAGGAAACCCTAACTCACAAAATGAATGATAGAGAAAGGAAGGAAAACCTCAAGAGATCCATTCCAATATGCAGGAAAATAAAGGTAATGGGAAGTCTAAGAAAGACACCAGAAAGTGATGTGAGTTCCATAATAGCCCCTAGCACAACATGGATGAATGTCGCTTGAAATAGTTACTAGTGGATATCTCAAAGAAAACGAATCGAAACCTGACTTGGAATATGATTCAAAACACAATAAATGGAAATAGATCATCGATGTAGAACCCACTGCTACCATTTTGGCCACAATAATACAACCAGAAGAACCATAGGAGATTAAGGAGGTAGAGTGCATCTTCCACTCACATGTGTGGGTAAAGGGGACCCCACTGTATTTCATTGTTGATAGTGGGAGTCAGAAGAACCTGATATCAACCGATGTTGTCAAGATATTGAAGTTGTCGATGATACCACACCCCCAACCATACACCATCATATGGTTGAGCCAGGGATGAGACATATGTGTGGAAACCATATTATTTTAAGAAAACCATATCTGTGGAAACATCATGTTATCTATGAGTCTTGGCCCCACAGTGTCATTGTTACTCTAGTAGGTCGGCTCTATAGGGTACCAAAGGTAGCTTCGACTAATGCCACTTCATTGATCTCAGAAAAACAATGCTACAAGGTAATCTCTCAGACCAAAAAAATTCCCCTCTTCATGATCCAGTCAGACGGTGAATAAGAGGTCACTGTGACCACTATAGCCTTGACCCAAGACATTTTTTTCCAATAGAAGCAGGTCCATGAGATTGTAGAGGAGCATGAAGAGAATGAGATTCATCCACATGTTCAACATAGATCTATTTCCCATGACCCATTCCATGTGTGCTTGAGATTCCAACCATTAGCCCCCATTTATATATATCTTCTTGATCCATCTTCACCGATAGAGTCCTCCCACACTCGGACCAAGGCAGATCATGCAGCCATATCTGTTGAATGGATCCAACACCTTCAATAGATTCATGACATCCTTCCACAGGAAAAGTACAGGCATGACATCTGCTTCAACAAGGAAAGTGACTCACGAAGGTTTAGATTCAAAAAAAAATTCCCCATCTCCCGAGGGAGCTTGACACAATTGGAACCATTTCTTCTTAAGGGGGGATGAATGATCTAATTGGATCTCAGTGGCCAACCACCCTTTCCACTGAATTAACCTTTCGAGCCTATGGTTTTGATAAAGCATGATATTTACCCTTTTGATGCAGAATGAAATGTAATACCATATTCCTTTGTTAATTATAGACATTATGTAATGATTTCCTAGTGTTATTATATACATGCCTACAGTATAGAGTTAATGCACCAAATCCCATTAGAACTCTACAATTAAGTGCGCTCGGTCTAGAGTAGTAATAGGATGGGTGATCGCCCGGGAAGTCCTATTATTTTACATGCCTATGGAATTTTATAAACTTAGATTAATTTATCCCACATGCATCATGGGAATTTTTCTCCTCTCACTCTCTCATATATAATTGAGGTGAAGAAAACCCTTTAAGCATGCAATGGAGTGTGATGTAAAGCTTGTTGCGAATGAAGCATAGCCAACATATCTTTTTGTTCAGAGATAAGCTACCCCATTCTACCAGTTTGTGTTCTACAATGTTTTTCTCTCTTATTCATCAATAAAATTTTGGTTTCACTATATTTTTGTGTCCTCTTGTATATTTTTGTTTTTGTCTCATTTCATTCTCAGCGTAATCAAGATCACATCTTAACCTTTTTGTACAAGTACTATGACTAGTCTCTGGCCCATCCAGGCTTAGTGTTTGAATCATGATCTGATACCACTTGTAAGAAACCCAACACCCTAAGTACCCTTTTAAGGGATGGGGTATTAAATTTTGAATCTTCCTAAACCTCCTCAAATCCCTTTAAAAAGGACACCAACATCTTTTTTTCACCAAGAGCTTTCTAATGACTATAAATTTTCTCAAAACGGAGCTCTAGATCAAAAGTTATGGACTTTTAAAGAATTGTAGGGATTTATTGGACAAATGTCTTGTGGATACCATGTGATAGTACGAAGACATTTGTCCAATAAGGCCTTGAAACTTCAAACAACCATAACTTTTTATCTAGAACTTTGTTTTGAGAAAACTTATAGAAGACAATGTTATTATTTTTAAGGGTATTCGAAGAGGTTCAGGAAAAGAAAAAATTTAATACCCCATCCCTTAAAGGGGTACTTACGGGGTTGGGTGTGTTACATCACCATGAAAATCCACAATTCACATTCCAATCTAACAATTATCATGCAAGATCATGATGTAATTGTGTCAATGTTATGTATAAACTTGACCATTCATAAATGATGCAATAACCACCAAGCAACAATGAAGTTTTCTACTCTAACCATGCCAGAAGCTAAAAAAATACTTAGTATTGGATGAAAACAAGTTAGTGTTGGATGATAACAAGTGTAAGTGAAAATGTTTTAGGTGAAATCTAAGATTGGAGAATGGAAGCCCAAAAAAATATACAAGTAATATAGGTTGAAGCACACAAACATCTTCATCCTTAAATGAAGGATTAGGATCACCCCTATAATCCTTTATACTAAGAGTTAGCACTAAAAAGGAGAGATTCATTGGATAACCCCACATCTCTACCATAACATGTAATTGCACCATCGAGACTTAGAGACATTTGAGAGGTTCTTTAAGGTGAGAAATTTAGAGGGAAGAAACAACATTAAGAAAAATTGTAACATTTTAATTCAAACCCCCAACCACTTTTGTTATAAAAAATAAATGTTTTCAACTTTATACATTAATGACATCATGTAGTAGAGCAACAAGTTGCAAGGTGCTCTCATGGCCATTGAAGGATGTTCCTCATAGGGAATGTGAGGTTATGATCTTCCATTATGGCCATAAATGTTGTATATAATCCTTTTCATATGCATGTACGTCATGCTTTAATTGCAAGTGATAAAAATGGTCGTAAATACCCTAAACTTCTAAGCAAAAGGTTCATGTTTACATAAAGAAATTAGACTATATTACTTTATTTTTAAGGTTTATGTTTACATAAAGAATTTGGATTGTATTATTTTATTTTTATTGTCTATTAAATATTTTTTTACACTATTTTATATATGATTTAGATTTATTTTAGAAATTTCATCTATGATGAAGGTCATTAATATCCATTGAGAGTTGAGTTTAAGATTGGTTTATTGGATTTTAAGAAAGGTAAAAGATTATTTAAGATTTTTTAAAATAATTTTTCATTGCTTAAAAAGTATTAAGAAAAACATTTCCAAATCACCGTTTCGATGAATTAAAAGATTAAAAAAGTCCATATATTAATTTTTTATGTTTTTTTTTTAATTATGTGAGTTTTATTTTTTGATTCATTAATTAGTTTAAAAATTCATGTAAAATTTTTCAACTGAACTACTAATTTGAAAAACTTAACCAAATTTAAATTTATTTTTAACAATATGTTTTGGATTAATGCTTTAGTTAAAAAACTTGACCAAATTTAAATWTATTTTTAACAATATGTTTTGTTTTGGATTAATAATTTAGGTAAATAGTTTAACTAATTAAACAAACTCTTAAAACTATAACTCCACTTATTTATATCTCAAACTATAACTCCACTTATTTATATCTCTTTGAAATTGTATTAAGTAAAAATGATTGAATGTTGAAAATAATTAAAAAATATTAATAAACCAAATAAATTTGAAAATAATTTTTTAATGATGAAACATGACATATTAAAAATGATTTAAGAAATTGATGTTTCCGTGAATTTTATTATTGAAATGTAACAATTTTTATTAGTGGTTAGATTCTTTGAAATACCAAAAAATTTAGGGTTATAATACTATTATGAACACCATTATATTTTCAACAAATACTGCTACACTTTCACCGACTCAATTCTCTTCTTATACCCAACTCTAATAAGTAAAAGGTTTAAAAAACGACATTTTAAGGTTTAGAAAATGACATTTTAAAAAATCAAAACTGTGTAGGGTTATAATACTATTATATTTTTAACAAACACTATTCCACTTTCACCAACTCAATTTTCTTCTTATACCCCACTCTAACACTCTAAAAAACAGTAAAAGTTAAAAAATAAAAAATATATGAACATTTGTCAAATCCTGAAGCAATAATGTCTAATCCTAAAGCTACATGAGTTATAATTCAGATTTGACAATTATGGGACAATGTAAGATGAGGGCAACATGGTTCATTGAAACCCTACCATGATTCATGATTTTTCTTTTGGTGGCAAACAATGTCTATTTATAGGAGAGACATAGTACCGATGGAGCATTGTGATGAGAATTAGGGGCCATGTGTAAGAGTGGGACAAGGGATTTTTAGAGAACACTATTATATATATCGCTTAATAAGTGTATACAAAATATAAATGTATCTAAAATTATAATGTTTACATTAATATTTATATATTTATATAGAAGTATAAATATATGTAAAATTAGTTTGAATTTATTGATTATAATATAAATATATGTGAAATTATTTTAAATTTATTAATTATAATATAAATATATGTAAAAATATTTTGAGTTTATTGATTGTATAATAAATAACAATTTTTTATTTAGTTTGAGATTTTAATAGTTAAAAATCTATAATAAATTAAATAAATTTTGAAGAATAAATTAAAGATTAATTTTATTATGCATATTTTGAATTGAAGAGATTCATTGAATTTAAATTATATATATATATATATATATATATATATATATATATATATATATATATATAAAGGTTTTCATGTATTGTAAGAAATTAGAAGATTAATTGCAAATTGTTTATGTAAGAATAACATTTTTTTAATAAGTAATTTAAAATAATAACAAATATTTAAAATGTATTATTTAGAAAATATTTATTTGGTTATGGTTAGAACATAAATGAAATTTATGAATAAAAAATATTTTTATAAAATTTCTTTTTGTTTTTATTTTTTTCAAAATAAAGTTTTAAACTTTAGGAATATTGTTTCTTAGACTAAAGTTTTTTTTTGTTACATTTTGACAAGGCGGATCAAGTACCAGCAGTTAAAATTTGTCATTCATCTAGATCGACATCTCTCGCAACTTTGGATTTCCAGAATTGAGAAATGTTTAAATAATAGAGAAATACGAAGCTTACTTTGGGACTTCGTGATTCAGGAGTTCAAGCTCAAAATGTTTAAATTACTAAAAATCTTGAAGTTGTGAAGCTCTGGAGTTCCAGAGACTTGAATTCTCACATAATATTTTAATTAATCAGCTGATGCGTCAACTGCCACTTGGAAATATTTACATCCAGTGACACGTGGCACTCAGTTTGGGCACCCTTTGTCACATAATTCACACAATTTTGAGTGACACGTGTCACTCATATTTTCATTATACTGACACATCACTCTAGGAGATTGTACTCCAGAAGATCAAATTGACAACAAGTTCAAACAATGTCGAAGTGTCGAAGTTTCAGAATGACCAAAATTATAAAGCACCTAAGATTAATGGGTAAAACATGTTTTAGTTGGCGTAATTAACTATAAGTAATCGCTCCATGAGTTCGTCAATTGGGGAAATTCTATGCATTGCTAATGCAAACTAACGAAGCCTCGAAGTTTCGGAGTCCCGAATATTCGAAGCACTTAAAGTTAGTGACCATAAGTTATGATTAATTAAAATGAAACAATCAATAAAATGATTGTTAATTGCTCTGTGAATTCGTCCTTCCGGAGATATCTATTATTCCTCATTCAAAACTCTTGAATGTCGAAGTACCAAAATAGCTTATCCTCATTAATCATGATCATTAAAGGTGTATTTAACGACGTTATAGTAAAATATTTGAAAATCTTACGACCATAAGGTAATAAATTTGACAGTTTGGCATGATTACCATGTCATCGGAGTAAATGTTAATATATTTAGTGTTTAGTTTTTTTATTTAGTAAAGGCATTTTGAACTTCATATCATTTTTTCATTAGCATCCAGAACTTTCACATTCAGTAGTTTCGACTCACAGATTTTTACTTCTTACAGGAGGGCTAACATTGATACTTGGAAATCATGGCACCACATAAAGTAGGAAAGAAGAAATATCCATTTGTAGAGGATTTGAACGTAAATTCACACATTCTTTCAAATACTATTGCTTGCCTGATGTATGTCATTAAATCAGGGAAGCGGAGCAGGAAAATTCCCTCTATTCTGATGATTCAAGTAGAGGAGAATATAATTCAACCACAAGCAAGATAAGACAAGTGGCTAACTCGGAACTTCACAAAGTTGTATCTCGGTCGAAACCGATGTCATATACTGATATGATAAGTTGGGCCTTAGAGCATGTGGATATCCCAACTAGAACCATCTACAGTCATCAGAAGACCATTATCGATTCATTCCAACCTAAGGACATTCAAATAATGTATAAATTAACTTCCAACCCCAAATATACTTACAATGCATCATTTCTAATCAAGTTTGAGGATGATGAATCGACAAAATACAACAGAAATTTTCATGATATAGTGAAAACCTAGTGGGGAAATGAAAATAAATTCAAAGTTGATAGCCATGGTACATACTCTACAACATCTTGTGATTCCCATATTATGTATACTTCCATGATGGTTTGTATAATGTTCAGAAAGAAAAGTCCTATGCATTTTACTATAGAGTAGGTTCCTATGATTCATGAAGTTGCATAGGGTTATACTTTTGATTGGGGAAAAATGTTGTCGGATAACCTATCCAAACAAATAGGGGATTACAGAACTTAAAATTCCAAAGGATAACATGCTCCCTTATATATGTCTGCATATATTATGAATGCAATTTGTCTGAGAACCCCATATCCTCTTATGAATTGGAGCTGGACTCCGACTGTCACCGAGCCTATACGTTTCTATAATTCTAAATTATTGGAGGAAAACACAAAGGATTATTTTTATGATATTTGTCACAATGTGGTCATTCCCATCCATGAAATTATCTATGGTCAACCTCCTCCCAAAATTTCAGAACAAATTATTGGGAATCTGGGTGCTACTGCATACTAGTACATTGAGGAAAGTTTTTCTTACATCATAGTTTTTGGTTGTTTCACATCTCCACATGATCTTCCCATGTTTCTACAAGATAAACTTGTTTGAAAAAAAGTACCCTATCAAACTGTTTCAGTAGGCATCACCAAAGAACTGAAGGATGCACAAAAAAGAGTTTGGTCGGCCTATCCTATACAAGTTGGTATATTCTCATTGTCATATTTCAGACATGCTAAGGTAGAATATTTGGCCTTAGATGATATTAAACAAGTTGACATTGAATTCAAGAGGCATGATCCACATAGGGTGGTAGAAAATCATTTGGATCAGTTTAACATGAAGAAATACATCCGTGAATATCCACCTTATGACAATTTTTTTAGAGGAGTTGTATCATATGATGGGGTTATATCCATATTTAAAATTATTCTTCAAGAACAACATTCATGTTTTCTCAATTTTCAAAAGCATTGAAGGAACAGTTTACCTAAAATCCTGCAAGAAAAACAAAGGCTTAATCCAACTTCACAGGTGGCACAATCATCAAATCTCAAGAAACATGACTTTTCTGAGGTCAAAACTAAAGAAGTGGAAAGGACACTAGAAACATTGTCCAAGGATGCAATAATTATAGGGATATCCATACCAGGTAAAACTGATCAGGAATTATTAACATTATTCTAAGATTTTATGAAACATGGGCATAATTTTCCTCTGTTATTGTCAACCAATGAAACTCTTTTGAAATATGTCACAAACCAAGGGGAATTTGTTGCACCTACTCTTCCCATACCATCTTTGACTCCCCTAGAAACAAGTTATGGTTTACCTTGTTCATAGGTTATAAATATATATGCCCTGACACCTATTGAACCTAAATATATTCCTTCATCATATTTATTTTTCAACAAGAAAAGGAAGGCTATCATACGAAGAGAATCTCGATAGAAAGAGGGAGGAATTACCAAAAAGGAAATAATGATATATGATGGGCAGGGACATAGTGACCCTAAATTCGCAAAGGAGGTAGAAGACACACTGATAGCATTTGCAACTACCAACTTATGGTCAGTGGATAATTTGAGAAAACAACTTGACTAGAAGAATCTTTTGATTGAACAATTGCATAATGATATGAAACAAATGGAAGTTACTACCAGAGAAATAATCAATTGTGATATCATCCAAGTAAGATAGGGTTTCGAGCACCAAATTAAACAGTTAAAGGAGAAATTGAAATTAAGTTTTCAAAATCAACACTTGAGTAATAACACGGCGTCCCAGAGAGATACATTATTAAATAAATTGCAAGCTCGAATAACCACAATAGAGAGAACAATAATTGATATTTTTGCCTTCAAGAAACAAACATCAGTGATAAATGAGAGGTTGCAGATTGTTCAACAGATCTTGTATGAAAGTTTGGATACCATCCAAAAACATTATCAAGTAATCAATAATTCTTTTCATATTATTAATGACAAAGAGAAGGAATCTTCTATGGCCGGATCCAAATTTCAGGAATTTATAGTGTGGAGGAAAAATCTCAATGTTCCAAGACTTGATCCTTTTTCAAAATTTGAGCAGATAAAAGGAGAAATGAATTTAAAGACCTGGGAAAACAATCTTGAAGAAATTAAAAGGTTAACTAAAGAGGAAAAGGATGCTTGTCTTGATGCTCTTTTAGCTGTAGATCTAGAGATGCCAAAAATTGATATCAGTGGTATTCATGCTAGACTTAGGCAAGTTAAGATTGAAAAGAATAAAGAATATCTGAAGAAAATCAGAGAGAGGGTGAAAATTTCTATATTACAGGTCAATCATGTTGATTTTCAAATATTAAATGATTTTTTGGTGAAACAATGTCTACAACATCATATCGCTCAACATGCAGTAGAAAAAATTCAAAGAAATCTACCATTGGTTCATAGAAATGTTTTCTCATTTGAATTAAATGAAAATATTGAGCCCTCCAAGTTTTTTATTGTATTATTGGATCTTCATGCACAATACAAGGATCAAAAAAAGCCAAGTGCACCCACAAGAAAATAGAGGAAGAATGAAACACCATAAAACAAAGGAAATACCAGAAGATGTTCAAAATCTTTGTAATATCTTTTTAGTTTAGATTGTATTCTCTTTTGAGAGATAAGAATATGGAAAGTCTAATCACTTTTGGTTAAATACAATTTTTGTATAAATAAGCAGATTAGAGATGTATTTGAGGCTTCTTCTAGTCAAATGTAAAAGAGAACTTCTTAATACCAATTAAAAAGAGAAGACAAAGATTCTACATTTCATTTCCTTGAGTTATGTGCTTTCTGTGTATTTCCTTTTCATAACCTCATTTTCTTCACTCTATGGTTCTTAAAGATTGAAAGTCTACAATTTAGTAATACATATATTGTGGTCCATATAATTGGAAGTTTGTTCATCTACAACTTCTCCTCTATTATTACTATAGTAAAACAAGACCTGTATCTGTGTGGATCTCCTCATTTCAATTCATATTTTAAGATCAATTCTTCATGATTGTTCTATTGTGAATAAGGTAAGACTTATCAGTATTGGATACCTTACTTTATATGACATTTTTGTTAATCATTTCTACTTTTTATCTCCTTAATATTTATTAAAAAAAAAACTCAAAGAAAGAGATATTGCCTCTGTGTTTTCTAATCATTAAATTTATTTGAAGTTTCATCTAAAAACTGAAGGTAGAAAAGCATTATAAAAAACAAATCTCTTAAATTTTGGATTCCTGACATTATTCTGTGAGCCTAGAGTAAATCTTAGTAACAACAATTATAATGGACTAGTGTAAACTAAGTTCAATATTGTATTTCTTTATTTTCTTTTCTAGCTTTTTCGTCTTCTTTCTAGTATTTCTATAATGAAAGACATTGAGACAAAGGAGAGTCTAATTATCATGGTTATATCTATTGATTTGTAAGGGATTTCGAACTCCTATCAATGCATATTTACACTTCATATGAATCGTTCCATTAATATTATGCATTGTGTTTTGATAAGCTACATTACCTAATTGTGGTCATGGGTGCTTGCATGAAGTTGATGGTCAAAAAAGTGCAAATGGAGAATTTAGGAATGGTAACACATTATTTAAAATGCACATGTGTTCCTTTTACAATATCTTTGGTGTCTTCAAAATATCCACACAACTAGCCATGCATTTTTCCAAATATGCATGCACAAAAAATGTGCTTGCACATTAGGAATGTCCATGTGCTAGTAATGTGCACATGTTTCTTTTAAGATTAAAAAAAAATTGTAATTTTTCCACAAATTTCTACCTCAACATCCATTTTTGAAGTTCTTTATCTCATTGGTAAGGTCTTGAAGAGATCTACCTATTTATATTATGATTTTTTTTATAGTTATCCATAAATGATTGTTTATTTTCAAAATAATATAAAATGAATGTTTAGCCTATAATCAATACCTCAAAACACCACATAGTTCCTCTAACGTGGATATTTGGCCTCTCGTTTTAATGTGGGTTCTCTTAGGAGGATGTTCACATGAGGGATGGGTTTTAGAGACTTGACCATTGCAATGGGAGAAAACAAGGGAATCAATATCTAAATGAGTCTTATGGGGCTCATGATCCATGAACAAGGCTTCAAACCACCACTCGGGTCCTCTAAATGGGATATTCAACCTCCAAGTGGAATATGGTTGCCTCTGTAATGCCTTGAATAGTAGGTATGGATCTAAAGGCCTTTCTAATGGGTGTGGGAGAAAGATAATTCCATTGGGCCCTAGATGAATCTTATAGGGACCAAGGGGCATGAACAAGGGTACAAACCACAAAAACTTTCTTGTATAGGAGATTATTATACTTAGAGTGGGATATGGGTGCCAATATGAGGTTTTGTGGATTAGGGATTGGTCTTAGACCATGGTTGGTGGAAAAATTTAGGAAATTAGGCCCTAAATTAATATTCTTGAGCTAATGGGCCATGAACCACAATGGAAACCCTTTAAAGTGGATCTATGTCATACAAGTGGGAAATGGGTATGATCATGATGTTTTTCATAGTAGGGATGGGAAATGGGTATGATCAATATTTTTTTCACAGTAGGGAAGGGTCTCAAGGCCTTTACCATAATTAAGGAACAAAAAAAATGACATTACACCATAAATGGATCCATAAGGCTCATTATACATGAAAATTACTCAAACCACAACATAGGTTGTTTAGAGGAAATATTTGGCCTACAAGCAAAATATGGGTACCTTTACGAAGTCTTGTATTATAGGGATGGGTGTCTTAAGTAATTTTTCATGAATAAGGGAGGAAAATAGGGCCCTTAGGTCCTTTATGAAGCCTTTAATGATCAAGGGACATAAATAATTATGTAAACCACAAAACATGTCCTCTATAGGGAATCATTATCCTTGGAGAGAGATATGGGTATCATTAAAATGTTTTGTGGGTTAAGGAGTAGTATTGAGGTCTTAACCATAGATGGGGAATAAATCTAAGGAAATATACCCTAAAAGAATATTATTTGGCTGATGGGCCRTGATCAAGGTCTTGAAATACAACATGGGCCCTCTAAAAAGGATCTTTTACATACAAGTGGGACAAGAGTGTCATTATTATTTTTTGTGTAGTAGGGATGGGTTTTAGGGTCTTAACCATGATTAAGAGAACAAAATAAGGTCCTTCRTATATAAATTAATATTAMACATCTTACGGGACATGAAATATTCCTCAATCCACCACAAAAACCCTCTAGAAGGTACATTTATCATTGAGTGGAATATGGGTACCATTATGTGGTTTTTGATGCAAGATATGGATCTTGGGCCTTTGGACCAAAATGAAGCTTCTAGGGCCTTCGTCCCTAAACTAGGCCTCAAACCACCATACAAAGCTATTGTCATGCTAGTGATATAAGTGCATAACCAATATATTTTGAGTACTATGCATGGGTCTAGGGGCCTTGGCCATGGTCAAGAAAGGAAACAAAATGGTTGTATGATCTAAATTATTCTTCTAGAGATCATAACCTTTGGCCTTTGAATGATATATGGGCACCATCATAAAGTTTCAGAAACAATGGATGGGTCTTGATATCTTGACCATAGAAGTGGTATAAAATAAAGGGTCTTAGGACCCAATGAATCTTTTAAGGCTCTTGAACCATGAACTAGTCCTTGGACCACTACACATCTCTTTTAAAGGGGATATTTGGCCTTTTATATGGATATGGGTGTCATTACAACATTTTGTGCACTAAGGATGGGTATCAAGGTCTTGACCATGGTAAGGAGAGAAAATAAAGTGATGCAAGTCATACATAAATATCTTAAGGATCCAATCCATGAACATGGCCTCAAAGTTACACATAGGCCCTATAAAAAGGATCTTTTATTTTCAAGTAGGATATGGGAACCTATAGAATTTTTTCATAATGACGAAGGATCTCGATGTCATCACCATATTCAAATGGTGAAATGGAGGGTCATATGAACAAAATGAATATTCGAGGGCTCATGGGACAAAATAAGGTACTAAACCATTACACAAACCCTTTAATGGGGATCTTTAGCCACCAAGTGGAATCCATACACCATTAGGATATTTTATTCACTAGGGATGGGTCTCAAGGCCTTATCCATGGTCATATGGGAACCATTATGAGGTTTTCCACACTAGATGGTTCTCAAGACAATACCCATGGTCGAAGGATAACAAATATTTCCTTAGAGACTAAAATATGATTTTATGGTTCATAGACCATCCATAAGGTCTAAAACTACCAAATAGTCCCTGTAAATGGAGTTGTTATACCATAAGTATAATATATATATTTCATTACAAGGTTTGACATGCTAGGGATTCATATTAGGGCCCTAATAATGGTATAATTACAACCACTAGCATCTAAAGGAAAATCAAGTAGCATTTTCTCAATAGATGAAGATAATATAATGATTAAAGGATTAAACTGTGCCAAGATATGAGGTTTTTACAATCATAAATTGAAACAAAGTTCATTTACATAAATATGAACAAATTTTATTTTCTAAATATCCAATGTAAAAATGAAAATAGGTTGAAATACATATAGGATAAGTAATAAATATATTTAATAATAAATGAGAGATGAACCAATGATGCAATTCCATGTGACAATGTACTTATTTAATTTCCATAGTCATAATGGATGAGGAACCATGTCCCTTGGTAGGTCATGTCCCTGTAAGTAGAATTGTTAGCCCACAAGTATAATAAAGATTCCATTACGAGGTTTGACATGCTATGGATTCATATTAGGGCCCTAACAATGGTCTAAGAACAACCACTAGAATCTCAAGGAAAATCAAGTAACACTAAATAGATGAAGATAATATAATGATTAAAGGATTAAAATGTGCCAAGATAGGAGGCTTTTACTATCAAAAATTGAAACAAATTCATTTACATAAATATGAAAAAATTTCATTTACTAAATATCCAATGGGTTTAAATACATATAGGGTAAGTAATAAATATATTTAATAATGAATGAGAGATAATTTGATGATGCAATGCCATGTGACAATGAACTTATAGAATTTTCATAATCATAATGGATGAGGAGCCATGTCCCTTGGTAGTTCATTCCCTTTAGATAGGATGTGTCCTTTCATTTATTATTAATTATAATTTATTAATGTTATTATTATTTATTGATCTTTATATTTTTATATATTTGTGTTCATCACATTGCCTACCCCTTTAAGATGCTTTGTCCTCAAAGAATTTTATGGAAGGATTTATGTCTTTATTTTAGCTTATAATGCATTCTCATAATTCTCTAATATTGAAGCTATCGTGGTCAATGATATGAAATGATATGAGTTACAAAGAGTTCACTAGAACTATTAAGTTGTCAATATGTTAGACCACCCTAATTCAATTTTATGCTAAACTATGTGACGTCGAGTTCTTTACCTGAGCTTCTCTTCCATACAATAGGATATTTTCTTAGTTTCTCATTTTTACTTTTTCTTTCATTACGATGACTCTTGTGATTTGGATGAATATGCATCCTTGTAACATGATATTTTATTACTATATTTGTAGTGCCTTCATGTTTTTTGTTTGGTAGTATGTCTTCTTTGCATACTTGTGTTTCTTTATTGATATTAAATGTTTGTTGGTAGAGATACTTGGATTTTCCATTGTTTGTACTTCAAAACCTAGAGATGTCACTAATTCAACCAGATTAGTCATTGTTTCTTTATCAATCAATAATTCCTCACTATTAAGTTTCTTTAGTGTTTCTTATTGTGACTTTTTTTTTCATTTTTTAACTTTTTAATATATATGATTAAGCTTTGACTATGATTATTAAGATGAGAAAAATCTTCATTTTTGTCAAAGAAAACCTTGTCAAATTATTTTTGCATCCTTTATAATGACTTTTGATTATCCTAAGGATCACCTTTGAGATATCTTTAAGGTGTTTTGACGAGGGCGCTTCTTTAAGGTATTTTGATTTCAATAATATGAAAAGGGTTTATATTTTTCCATTTTGAAAATTTGAATACAATTTTTACTTTATATAACCTTTATCCTATAACTTTGGCATTTAAACCTTTAATCTACTATAGTGTAGATGCTTAATATTTGGAAGGTCAAAAATTTGTAAAATTTGATGTTTGAATTTTGTTTTCTTCTAAAGTTGGTAGTGGACTCAATGCATTTACCTTGTTCATGTTTTTGGCATATCTTTGGATAGTATGAATGATAATTATGGTGACAGTGGTTACTAGTATATGGATTGGGCTCAATGCCTCCAAGATGAATAACACTATTGTTTCTTATGGCATAAATATTATCATCAATTGCTAACCCAACTACATTACCTCATGGATTTATAAAACTATAATGGCACTATTTCCTCCTAGATTCAATAATCCTTCCCTCGGGCAGCATGACCATAATTCCTTGGTGACTATTAGTGCAGATCTCAACATGATTACTTCTTATCATATTCATTCTCTTTGTCTAGATGAAGATAATTTTCAACCAATATTATTGTTGGTATTTTAATCTTTCTTATGAATTCCAACCAGGCTCATGAGTTTCCATATGGGTTTGAATTTTTCTCAAAGTGTAGAAAAAAAAAACTCTTGTATTTATTCACTTTCTTGTATTTTAGATTGAATGAACATTTAGTTTCACTATTATGTCTTTTTTCAATGTCTCTAGTGATGTTTTTATTATGCCTTGTTAGTTCACTTGATTTTTCCTTAACTACATTTCCAATAATCTTAATACTAGGAAACAAAATAATTCTTCGCGGACATTTTGCTAATGAGATTTCTGAACTAAGATGACCAAAATCTAGTTGAGGTCAAAGACCCAAATCAAAGAAACCCTAAAAATATATGTGGCCAAAAGTCAAATCAGAATGGATCTGATAACAAATTAAATGAACAAAGTTCATTTAGAGAAATATGAACAAAGTTCATTTACTTAACATCCAATGTAAAAAGGACAATAGGTTAAAATCCATATTGGATAAATAATAAATATATTTAATAATTATGAATGAGAGATAGTTGATGATACAATTACATCTAACATTGTACTTATAGAATTGAATAGTCACAATGGATGAGAGCCATGTCCCTTGGTAGGTCAATTCCTTTATAGAGGATGTGCCCTTGCATTTATTATTGTTATTATTATTCATTGATGTTCATATATTTATACAGTCTGAAACTACCACACAAGACCTATACATCGAATAGTTATGCCACAAGTATAATATGGAATTCATTACAAGGATTGACATGATATGGACTCATATTAAGGCTGTAACCATGGTTCAAGGATAGGAATTAGTATCTTGGGGAAAATCATATAATGTTTCCTTAATTTATGAAGGTAATACAATGATTAAAGGATCATACTTTACCAATATAGGAGGCTTTTACAATCTGACACTAAATTCATAATGTTTTAATCTATCTTTGTACTCTATTAGGATAAGGTGAATATTATTGCAAATGGGACATTCATAATTATTAGTGGCTTGGACACTAACAACATTTTCATCACTTGAAATGATAGTGTGGAATCCAAAGGAATGACGTATAACCATGGGCCCTAGAAATATATTTTAGGCCCTAGTGGTTTTCCTTGAACCATGGTCAAATCCGTGATACCAATCCCTAGTGTGCCAAACCTATTAATAATGTCCATATTATACTTGTGGGATAAATATTCCATTTACAAGGCTTGTGTGGTGGTTTTAAACCCTATGCACGGTTCATGAACCATAAAAGCATCATTTAGTTCATAAGACATTGTTTTTAATCCTTTGACCATGGGTTGTGTATTGAGCACCATCTAGTGTGGAAAACCTTTTAATGGTCCCCATATGACCATGGTCAAGGCCTTGAGACCCATTTTTTGTGAAAACAATATCCTAATGGAATATATATCCCAGTTTGTGGCTAAAGATACCCTCTAAATGGAATGTGTAGTGGTTCAATACCTTATTTTTTCTTATGAGATTTAGAATCTTCATTTAGGCCATATGGCCCTATTTGTTCCTCACTTGACCATAGTCATAATCCATGGATCCACCCATATCCCACTCGAGGGTTAAAGATCCCTTTTATAGGGGCTATGTGGTGCTTTGAGGCTAAGTTCATGGTCTATATACTTAAAATATTTATATAGGAGTTGAACCCCTTTGTTTCCTCCTCTTATGATGGTCAACATCACAAGAACCATCCTTGGTGCACAAAACCTCCTAATTACACACATATCTCAATTGAAATCCAGAAATTTTTTCTAAAAGGCCTTATAGTTGTTCAAGGAATCATTCATGAATCATGAGGGTTTGTGTGTTGGTTCAAGTTTTCATTAATGGATTATAACCCATAAAAGATTAATTTAGATCCTATAACCCTTTTTTTCCTTCATTGACCATGGTCAAGGACTTGATACCCATGTTTAGTGTGAAAAATATCTTAATGATTCCCATATCCCACCAAGAGGCCAATGATATGGGTATGTGTCGTTATTTGAGGCTTATTTTAAGGAAAAGAGTTGTAGAAGCTTCATTTTGGGATGAATGCCTATGAACCATATCTTGTGTGCAAAACCTCCTAATGGTACCCATGTCCCACTCAAGGACAAAGGTACTTGCTAGAGGGTTTTGTGTTCAAGTCCACCTTACAGATTAAGGACCTTATTTTCCTCCCCCAATCATGTTCATGGCCCTTAGATCACTCCCTATTACACCAAAACTCCTAGTGGCACTCCTATCCCAATCGTATAAAAAATATCCATTTTAGAGGGCTTGTGTTGCATTTCAAGGCCTTAATCATTGCCCATTATCCCAAAATTATTCATCTAGGTTCTAATTCCAAGTATTACTCCCTCAACCATGGTTAAGGCCTTGAGACCCATACTTGACACACAAAACATCGTAATGGTACAGATATATCACTTGAAGGATAATGATCTCCTATAGAGAACATGTAGTGTGGATTATGGAAACTTTTATGGCCCTTGATCCATAAAGGCTTCATCTAGGGCCAAATGGAATTATTTTCCTCCTTTACCCATGGCCAAAATCTTAAGACCAATCAGTAACACACAAAATATCAGAATGGAACCCATATTCCACTTGAAGGTCAAATATCACCTCTAAAGGGCTTATGTTGTGGTTTGAGGTTATGGAAAAGGACAATGAGCCCTAGAGATACATTTATGGTGTAAGTCCCTTATTTTTCTCCCTTGACTATGCTGAAGGAATAAAGGCCCATCCCTAGTACATATAAACTCTTTATTTCTTCCATATCCCACTTAAATGCCAAACATCCCCTTTAGATGGCCTATGTTGTGGTTTGAGGCCTTGTTCACGGCCCATTAGATCAAGAATCTTAATTTAGGGCTCAATTCCATCAAATTTCCCCCAAACCATGGTCTAGGACCCATCCCTAGTGCACAAAACCTCATATTGGTGCCCATATCCCACTCTAAGGGTAATGATTTCCTATACATGATGTGTTTTGTGGTTTGAGGCCTTAGTCATGGTCGATTACCCCTAGAAGCTTCATCTAGAGCCTAAGATATTTATATTCCTCCCACACACATTGGAAAGGCCTTGATACATATCCCTACTATCCAAGCCATTATAAGAGAAACCATATTCCACTTGTAGGCTAAGTATCCCCTTTAGAGGGCCATTGTGGTGGTTTGGAACATTGTTCATGGCCCATGAACCCTAGAATATTCATTTAGAGTGTTACTCCAACGTTTTCCTCCCCTTACAAAAGTGAAGTCCCTAAAACCCATCCCTCATGTGAAAAACCTTCTAAGGGTTCCCATATTACCATTAGAGGCCAAGTATCCCTGTTATAGGGACTACATGGTTGTTTGAGGTATCGATCATGGCTCATACACTCATTTTATATTATTTTTAAAGTAAGAAATTATCTATGAAAAAACATAAACATGTCATAACATAAACATGTATAGCTCTACAAGACATTCTAATTGGCTAAAGAACTCAAAAAATAGATGCCACGGTAGTAAGGTATGGAAAAATTACTAAAATATGTTTTATGTTAAAAATAGCATGCATATGTTTTGGAACTTGCATGTGTTATTAGTGTGTTCACGTTTATAAAGAACTTGCACGTTCTATAACTCATTCATGTAATTTTTTTTTTTAATTATTATTACAAAGACGACAAGAGATTTTAAACTCACGCACATGTTTTGATGGTTCAAAAAAAAATAAAAATAAAAATAAAAATAAAAAATAAAATAAAATCCAAATGCCTCTCAATATCTTCATTTTTCATGTTATTTTTAAATAGGCCACACAAATACATTGCTAATGAAACTACACACATATAAATCTAACTATGCATATTCCAAATATATAATTTTTTGAAAACAACAAATATTTTTTACTATTTTATTTATTTATTTTTGTCTTGACATATATCAAAATATTTAAATACAAATATATTTTGATCCTACTACAAATTTTTATCTCCTTAACCATTTTTAAAAACAATTATGCATTTCACTAAAACAGGTCAAGACCTACAATGTTTAAAAAATATTTTTTTTCTTATGTTAAGAGATTCAAACCCCACACTAGCACATGACCTTATAATAAAAACTCAAATTTCACATGGTCATAAAAAAATTCCATAAATAAAAATTATATATTTCAGAAGGTAATTCAATTTCCTACATTTCATCTTGTTACACCATATTGAAATTCATTGCATAAGTACTTTAAATCATCCCTCCAAGTCAAAAAAATTGTTGTTTTCCATGTTTGCATTGCAAATAATGTGTCATGAAAGACCATCATTCACTTGCACTCACCCTCCTAACTATGATAGTTGTTGATTTTTGTTCATAATTCCCTACTTCCTTTAGTTCTTTAGGTCAAATAGATTATTTCCAATAAGAACAACTTTCTCTAATACTAATAGACATGTTCTTGTGAGAGAGGGATTTAATGGTTTTCCTATCCATGCTAGATATTTAAGATGAAATTAATACTAATACAAATAACCCTTTTTCGAGATCTATTCATATAATCATGCATGTCTTACGAGACTGCCTCCTTTCTTACTTCACCTTCTTCCTTCTCCATACCTTGTAATCATGAGGTTTCCCATCCAAAAGTTTGAATGTGTTTATCAATATTTAAAATCAATTTAAAGGATGTTTCATGATTTTTTATGGAAAACTTCAATAGTAAATGATCATGTTGACATTGTGATCTATAAAAAAGGGACTTATATCCCACTCACTGCACCAATATGGAAACTTTGGGAATTAAATTTATGATATTTCTTTCTCTAAATTATACAAAGATCTATGTTATTTGAATGGAYAAAAGGCCTTTACTCTCAGTTTATTTCTAAGGGAAACTACATTTCAGGATTATAGGTATGTCATGCTCTCTTGTGTAACCTGTACACATCAACTATCTGAAAACACAATAGTAATTGGGACAATAAAAGAAAAATACTTGGTCACTGAAAACTCGGCTTTCAATGCAACTGTTGTAGGGGCTAGTCGAACCTATCGACTAGACCTGATGGTTGACTAAGAACCAGTCAGTTGATCGACATAGTTGAAGTAGAGGTCAGTTGGATTATCTATTAACCGACTGACCCAGGTAGTTAAGTAGTTGCAACTTCCTGAAAGAGGTACAAATAGATAAGAACATGAAGGCTCAGATACCTTCATGTGAGAGGTTATATGTAATTGTGTTGTATTGTTCTATCATATAATAAAAGTATTATTCTCTGGGCTCTCATTACTTGTGTATGTATTTACCTATGTCTATGTGTATGCATGTATATGTATGATATCTATGTAAGTTTCTACTGGTAACTCTCTCTACGTTTACCTATGTGCGGTTCTGTTGTTGGTAGTACTGAACTTGGGCATGTAGAAATGTACATAAATGATAAATCTACAAGACATACATGAATGGTGGGAGAGAAAAATTGAGAACTACATTAGAAACTATGCAAGAAGGAATAACTTCTCACTAGTCGAAGCACGGTCGCGGTTATTTTCAGAGATGCACAAAATATTTCTTGAATATATCCCATAAGCATTATTTCAGCACATTAATAGATTAGACGATGTGTAATATGACACCTGGTGAGATGTTATCCCTAAAGTTGAAAAATGGAGGAATAACAAATATGCATGATTGGCTCAAAAGAATTATCGGATATTATATTTCAAAACAAGCCATTGAAGATTTGATGTCAATCAACAAAATAAAAGAAAATTTCTACACCAAATTGCACAGTTTCGACACTTCTTCATAAATTCCTCCTCAACAAGGGAGTCGGTGACATCATCGAATACCAACCAGCATTAGGCACACCTTTACCAAATAGTAAATTCCAATAAAGAGACAAAAAGTGGAAATAATTGCTTGACGCAAAGTGAAAATATACAAGAGAAGCCTGGGATTAATTATTGAAGAATTAAATATGGCCAATGCTACTGAATTAGAGTAAGTCAGGTTGGAAATGGGGGGTCGGTCAAAACTGTGAGATGCCATCAAATAAGAAGTATTTTTTTCCAATCCTAAATGTCTTCAAGAAGGAAGCAAGCCCATAAGAAATCCACGGATATCCAAAAAATAGAACAGGATAAAAGACAACAGAAAAGAGAAGAACTTTGTAACTAATGGAAAAAAAAAATTTGAATAGAAAGATGACTGGGGAGGGTCATACTGACAGAGAATGTGAGCAGTTTAAGTCAGAAAAAAATCAAACAAAGTTGGAAATAGTAGTAGTCACAATGACACTCGATAGAAGTAGCGAAACACAACTGAACATCCATCAATCAGATGACAAACCAGAAAGTATGGACTAAGAAGAATCTGGACCATCTTTACATACTTCTCCCACACTGGAAACCATTCCACAGATAAGATAATTTATCCAACAAATAATCAAGATCGATGAAGACTCTACAAGATTATGGTACATAACGAATGACCAGGAAAACCTACACGATGCATTGATTGTTGAGCTAGAAAAAACTAAAGTCCAAACTATGATTATCCAAATTAAGGATCTCATCAAATCAACCCCCCTACCACATATAATCTCGAGAGAATAAATTAACTATAGTTTGGAAGTGACACAACCTTTATAACAACGGTTAGTCAAATATCAGGATGAAAGCTCTCAAACTAAGGATGTGTTCTCTATACTCAAGAAGAAACAACCATTCCTTGAGTACCATCCATTTTTGGACGTAGACAAAAACCAAATATAAAATTCGACAGCTCAGTCAAAATCAACAGTAGCTCAAATAACAAGAAAACCAAGCATTCCTACCAAGAAAATCAAAAAGGGATTGAACCACATCCAAATTTATGAAGGAGAGGAGGAACCAAAATTCCACTGGTTCATATGTGAAAATTTTTGGTACGTGGCCGATATTACAGATGAAGATAAGAAAATGGATCAATTCAGAGCTCTGTTGTGCCACTGCACCTTAACATGGTTCATGAACAACACAGAAAAAAAAAAACTCATTCAAAAGAAGAAATAAAGAATAGCTTCTTAACATACTTTAAAATTCAGGACATCACACATCTGGCAGCCCAAAAGTTAAAAGAAATAAAACAAATATTGGGTGAGTTGATAAAAGAATATTATAAGAGATTCAAATATCTCCTAAGTCAAATCCCAATGATGATTAATTAGAAATTGTTGGTCCAGTGGTATGTAACTAGGCTACTGCCAAGAATTTGTTCTTCACTAAGCTTATAAGAGATAACCAACTTTGAATACGCACTACAGAAGACACATCAAGTCAATTCATATGATGATATCTTGTCAACTTCCTCAACGATGGAGAGACTTGAGGAGAAAATAGAACACTTGCAACAAACAATCAAAAATATATTTATACGATGCAATGAAGTATGGTGCACCACATGCATTGTGTAAGGACATACAAAGGATAATTGTCCCCTAAACAAGCGCACACAAACAACAAACTTCCACAGAATATAATCTTACAAATACTGTAATATATGTGAATGGCTAACTGATCATAATCTACAAGATTTTCCACATAATCTAGAAAAAAAAAAGGTGGTGCCACATATGTGAATCTTCTGATCACCAAACATCTAAATTCCATCTAAATGCTCAAAATCAGAATAATATATGAACAGTCTACCACATATAATCCATCAATCAAGAAAACAACTATGGTCTAAGAGATTATCACTATAGTGGTCATCATCGAGATCGAGGAGGTTGACGTGGATTCAGTGGTCGAGGTCGAGGTCGTGGATGACCATATTGTTTTAATTGCTGGAAAGATGATCCCATCATCACATATTTCCCTATAAAAGATAGAATTGATCTGAAATTTTGCAATATATGCAGCATTGGAGATCACTCTTTAGAATACTGCCCAATAGTACTCGACAAAATCATACTAAGAAAAAATGTGAATCTACTACATGCAATATCCAAGGAAGAGGTGATGAGATCCAAAAAATTACATATTGTTGCAAGGTTAGGCGTAAGATGAAATATTCACACTTCACCACAGAATTACCAAAGTAAGAAGGCTAACAACTTCCCAAACCCAAATAAAGAAAAGAAAATCATGAGAGAAGCTCTTAAATTCTTCAAGAACTCTACAAAAGATCAACAAAACCCAAGAAGTCGAAATGAAGACACCATCCAAGAATTTTTGTAGCTCCTCAAAGAAAAAAATTCAATAGGTAGGTTGTTGGATCTACTCAACATATTGCAGGAATAAAAAGATGGTCAGAAATCTACCAAGGATGCAAATCACCTCTCTTACAACAACAAAGATTACGATCCATGAGTCGACTTGGAGATTGAGGGAATGATGGTCAATCAAGTGGTTGTTGTTTTTGGTTTGCAAGTCAATATTATACCATGAGAAACATGGATACGAATGGGTTGAACCAACCCAGAACCCACGTTGAATTATCTTAAATTAGCCGATCAAAGATTAATAGAACCAATTGGAATATTGACAAATGTCAGCACTCAATTTATGGGAATGCTGACTTTGGTCAACTTTGAGGTGATCGACCTTGTCGAAGGAAATCCAGCATACGCAACTCTTGGAAGTTGGCCATGGGGTCGATGAATGAARGAAATTATCTCCCTGGAAAGAGATAGAGTTAAATTGAAAGGAAGTGGGAGAAAAATAATTATTCCCCTGGATCCAAAGGAAGGAAAACTATGGATGGATTCATGGGATGAACATCAAGAAGATAGATTCCTATATTAGATAAACAATGAACAAAAATATTATACATAACTGACTAYAGAAGGAGAAATTTTTAGAGAATCTCCCATGTCAGYCGGGCATAATTTCGACTCCGCCTTATACAAATGGAAAATCGAAAATTATGAAGCACATGCAAAATATTGTTGGTCTATTGAAATTATTCCAAAGAAACATCTTAAGATTTGTTACTCAATCTAGGATGTACMAAAATTATATGARATGATAACTCGACAAATGCCCACTCTTATATCGATCGAAAATCAAACAAGCAAACCGCTATGATACAACGAATGGTATGCCCCTTCGGCCCATGTCGAAGAAGTTGAAAATTCCATAGGAGAGAAAGGGAGGACACATAGCCTTATGAAAACTTTCACAGGCCAAGATGAAATATGGTGGGAAACACATTCCCTGAGATTACAAACATGGATTATTGTTTCAACATACTTTGTTGAAATATTCAGAGACAAGAAATTATCTAAAGATGTAGATATTCCCACATTCAAACTCGGCTATGACCCAGTAGAACACATTCAACATTGTGAAAGCGAGTGGAAAAAAATAGGATATAAGGATGAAAGGGTATCGCCCCATATGTTTCCAACTACATTAGATGACATACCAAACAAATGGTATAATATTGAAGAATCATGCGACCATACATCAAGCTAGGTTTAAATTAAAGATAATTTTATACAAGACTTTGAATTCAATCCAGAAGAAGAACACTTGAGATATGCAACACAACAGATAAAAACATTTCAAGAAAAAATTTCACCAACTGTACAGAAAGAAAAATAAAATATGTCGGTCAACGAAGGATCGACATCGACTTGGAATTTTTTGTTGATAGAAAACAAAGAAATTTTGACTACACGAAGGATTAACATGGAGAATATAAAATGGCCAATACATAGATTCCAGTGGAAGAAAGACCATCTATCACTGCAGAATCGTGTGAAGTCAATATTAAGTATAGCCATGGAACACAAAGAAGACCAGGAATAACCCGACTTTCCAAAAAGTTTTACAAAAATTGAATAGGGAGAATGCCATCTCAACAAATCTATGCCACCATAATGGATGGTTGTCGAAATTAAAAAAAATGAATTCAACATATCAAATGATGATAGACCAAAAATGGTACGAATAGGTGATTATTGGTCTGATAACCAAACAACCTACATAGTCAATCTACTAAAAGAATATAAATATGTTTTTTCATGTGACTACAAGGATTTGAAAGGACTTGTAGAGGTAATGGGTGAAATGAAAATTGAACTTATTCCAGGTGCAAAACCAATCAAAAAATGACAATACAATTTAGCGCATAAATTTAAACAAATCATTCAGAAAGAGATCGAATGAATGTTACAATCATGTATTATTTATCCTATCAACAAGGAAGAATGGGCAAGTCCCATGGTGGTGCAACTAAAGAAATATGATCCCAAAATATTGAGAATTTGTGTCAATTTATGGGGAATCAACAAATTGACTGTGTCATATCCATCCCCCACCCCCTTTGTTGATGAAATCATCAGTGAAGTCACTGGTCACAAATTTTATTCATTCACTGATAGGTTCTCAGGATATAACTAGTTCCAATAGAAAAAGAAGATCAGGAAAAGACAACATTTGTGTTGGAATTTGTATATTTCACTTACAAATTAATGCCTTTAGGACTGAAAAATGCACCAATTTTTTTTTCAATAATAGTGGTTAAATCATTTCAAGAGTATATATACAAAACCATGGTCATATACTTGGATGACTAGACAATACACATTCTATTCAAAAATCACATACAATCGGTTTGACTTATGCTAGAACGTTGTAGATAGATTCAACTATCATTAAACATCATGAAATGTATATTTTCCACACCTATTGGACTCATGTTAGGACATGTGGTATGTAAATATGGGGTAAAGTTCGACATGGCCAAGATTAAGATTGTCCTTGATCTAAAACCACCCGTGAATAAAAAAAAATCAAAATTCTATTGGGTCATAATGGATATTATAGGAAGTTTATATGCCACTACTCAGAGATCACCTTCCCAATGGATGAGATTTTACGAAAAGATGTTGAATTTAAATGGAGCCAATATTTCCAAAAATCCTTCAAATTTTTAAAGAAGAAGTTGGTTGAAGAACCTATTCTCAAATTTCTAGACAGGTCGAGAAAATTTCATGTCCATGTCGATGTGTCCAATGTAGTTGTCAGGTCATTTTTATCCTAGCCATATGAAGACACAATGGATCATCCAAATGCATATGCAATCCAAAAACTGGATATGGTAGAAAGAAACTATTCAACTATGGAGAGGGAAGCCCTACCAATGATTTTTTCTCTACAAAAGTTATGTCACTATTTACTTGAAATTCCATTTACATTTTTTACAGACCATCATGCATTGAAATATTTGGTCAATAAACCAGTTCATCAATAAAAAAAAAATCATCGTTACTATTATTTCAGGAATTTGAATTCAATGTAATCATACGACCAAGGAAAAAGAATGTTCGACTTGATCACCTTTCATGACTAGAAACTTGAGAAGATCTAACAAGCATCAACAATGACCTTCCATATGCACATTTATTTAGAGTCGAAGTTTCCCTTAAATATTTAGAAGATATTACCAATTTCTTAGAAGAAGTAAAGGCCCCTGAGTACCTTCCAACAAACAAAAAGAAAGTTCTAGCCATGAAAGTTGCACCATTCATAATAATTAACAAATACTTATACAAAATGGGAATGGATGATGTTTTAAGAACATGTGTGCCAAAACATGAATGGGAGGATATAATTAATGAAGCCCATGTAGGAGCATTTGGGGGAAATTTTCAGGCTGACGTGACATCCATAAAGGTACTACAAGCAGGCTTGTGGTGGCCGACTTTGCATAAAGACTATAGGGATCAAGTAAAAAAATGTGATAGTTGTCAGAGACTTGGACGACCTTTGTGGAAAAATGAAATGACACTAAGTTCAATAAACTCCAATCGATCTTTCAAAATTTGGGCTATCGACTTCGTTCAACCATTTCCACGGAGGGAAAGAAGAACTGGAGAAACATACATGATTATTGTAGTCAAATATGTGACCAAGTGGAAAGAAGTTGAGCCAATCAAATCTTTTACCAAAGAGGTAGCAGCTAAATTTATCTACAAGAACATAATTACAAGGTTCGGTTATCCTATGACACTAATCAATGACTAGGGAACTCATTTTGCGAATGAAACAATTAAATTTCTACTGGAAAAAAATTCAATCGACCATAGAAAAATGAAATTTTATCACCCACAAGCGAACTACGAAGTTGAATATTTTAATAAAACATTACACAAAGGACTTACAAATATTTTCGGCATAAACAAAGATGACTGGGACGATAAGATTCTTGCAATCCTCTAGGCGTATAGATCATTATTCAAAAGATCAACTCGGAAAACTCCATTCAAGCTAGTATACGGCCAAGAAGTTGTTTTCCATTTAAAATTTTGGACCAATTCTGATAGGGTTGCAACTGTAGCAAAATTTGATGAGAGAAAAAATATGAACGACTGACTATACCAACTAAAAAAGATGGAAGAAGAAAGGATAATAGTGATCCATCACTAAGAGGTTCAGAAGAAACAAGAAAAAGAGTGGCACGATCATCACATAAATAAAAATGATATAAAAGAGGGAGACTTGGTCTTATTGTATGACAATCACATAAAAGGAAAACCTAGAAAATTGGAAACAACATGGTCGGGGCCTTATGTGGTGGAAGATATCTGATCGACTAGAGTGGTCCAACTTAGAACATTATTGGGGAAACCATTTAAGAAAGTAATTAATGGTATCCTTTTAAAAAAGTATCAGGTATAAAATAAAATAACCCTAGTGGACAAATATAGCAGGTCGTTTCCAATAGGAACCGACTAAATTAACCAATCATACTTATGAGAAATAAATTCTGCTTAAAGTTAATAAGAAAAAAAATTTAGACAAATTCAGGTATAGAAAACTGAAAACGTAAAGTGTTTAAAAAACAACCATAATGCTAAAGTAAAACAACAATAAAGTAAAATGGAGAGAGAAATAAGCCCTTGGTCGAGCCTGAGATAAAGTAGCAGAAGATATTCTCGAGATTCCACACCTTCGACCGACTTAAGACAAATACTCATAAGAAGATAATTAAGCGAAAGGATCAGTCTGGGAGCAAGTGAGCATGGTTCAAGAAAGCGTAGATTAGGTGAGTGTAGATCATATGAGAAAAAACCAAGAGAAAATGGATCAAATTGGCATGAAAAAAGATGAATTCATTCAGACTTAGTCAAAATTAGAAAAATGAATGAGCAAACAAGCAATCATCAACATAGACTAAGTCAGTCTAGTAATAAAGATGGCTCAAAAATAACCATTGGACGGCCCATGTATCGAACACGTATAAACAAAGGAGACCTCATCGGTCACGTCCAAGACAACATCGACCGATAAAACAACGACGTCGATAGAGAACTAGCATTTAATTTGAGATAGGTAAAAGTTGGCAAGAGCATTAATGGAAATGAACATTGTACAGTCATTCACACAATCATTGAGTACAATGATATGAGGGACAATCAACAACAATATCTTACAATTAATGACCAATGGGACATAAATGAATTCCAACTGAGCAATTATTCAAACATCCACTCACTCGAATCACTCGTACCACCAATATTTATGACAAAAGAGAGTGAAATATGAGAACAAATGGACTCATTGAACCCGACACTCTCACCACTAGCTATTGTAATGAACCTCCTCGTTACGACGACAACCTCTTATAACAAGTGAATTTTTTTTTTTGTGTGTGTGTGCGCGTGTGTACAAGGATAAAAATTAAAATCGACTCTACGTCGCCATATGACGATGAACATGACACATGCAATGCGATGACAACATAAGGATCTAAGATGCACATAAACCTCTGCAAGCAATGAACGACAATCAACCGACAATTATAAGACTGACTACCCACCCGTCCTACCCTGCAATGGTTAGGACCTCCAAGACACATAAGAAACGCTCAAGCCTAGGTTCCCATTGATTTTAACCATTTAAGGTCTCAGGGTTGGCCACTGTTCTAAGAAACATGGAGGTGTCTACAACCCGCCCGACACAAGCAGACCAAGCCTTCTAAGCTAAAGACAAAAACATAACCATCGAGATTTGCAACAACACGGTTATTTGCATTAAAGAATTTCACGATAGTGCGTCATTACTTACTCGCTACTACTATTACCGTAGTGCAATAAACGTAATACATTTAATCGAAATATAAGACATTGGAAAGTGATATAGCAATAAAGTAATTAACAAGACAATAATATAACCATTGACATAGCCAAACCAGGTTATCTACATTAAGGGAAAAGGCCTTAGTGAACCATAATATCTCATTAAATTTCTCACTATACTAGTGTCGTATTGCCTTGGAAGTGTACTTTTTAATCAAATTACCCGACCATGACAATTGATACAGCAAGTATGGCAAAAATCAAGACATTAACACAACCATTAATATCGCAATTAATAAGTTATCTATATTAAAACAATTGAATTAGTGAATCATTATTAACTTCTTAATTTACTCACTACTACTTCAGGGTTTCTTGGGAGTGTACCTTTAATCAAACTACAAGACAATTAATGCAGCAAGTCTGACCTTAAATTGGGTTAAACTTTAAAATCTAATTAACAATATTGCACTCTAAATTCATGTCTAGTTTAGCAAGGTCATCTTCCCAATTTGGCATAACTTACAAACTACTTCTAACAACCTTTCTTAAATCCAATTTTAATCATATAACCGATCAATCTTAACAAATTAACAATAAAAACACTATACCATTATCAACCGAGCATTACTTTCAACAGTAATCATCATGACCAAGTCTTATATTTATTCTTGTTACATTTATAATAATTAATTATTTCCACAATGAATAAAAGAAACTCAATTAATAGTAATAAAATAAGTTACCCTAAATTACAAAAAATAATGAATTTGATACGGTAGTAACAAACACACTTAAGAATAATATTTAATTAAGAAAATATCCTCTGATTTACTAAAACCTATCACATCCCAAAAAAAACAAAAGCCAAGGTCATACACAATAGGGCGGTTTCTCACTATTCATTAAACGAGAAAATAAAAGTACAACCACTTAGGAAAAGATCAGAACGGAAAGCAACACGGTTCTGGTAAGGATTC
>JASDQU010310033.1:0-21573 GCA_032191745.1 Picea mariana | reverse complement strand
CATCATCAACAAATCATGTCAGAACATATCCACATCATATCATCTAATCAAATGTACTACTATCATAGTAAATCAATCAAATCCCAATGGCACACTCCCTGACTTGATCCGGAGTCCAAGGGGTTCCAACGATGCCTCTGCATACTCAAGGTCCAAAACCCTACACACTCAGTAAAGCCGAGTCAATAGCACCTGTCTATGTCAATGCAGTAAAACATCATGTCATCTATCATAACGCATCATAATCTAGGACAAATGTTTTAATATCATAATAGTCCAGATCACTTGCGAGCAAGTGTCCTCAAAGAATAAGTTTTCTCAATGCACCAGAGCAGGATGTTACAGCTATAAATTTGGAAGAAGCATACGACTTCACCTCATTTTTATTTTTGCCTCCACAACTAAGTATAAAGCAGAGCACACAATTAACCAAACTTGTAAATTCACCAACTTTTCCAGAAACTAGTAACCAGGATCAACAAATGTTGAGGATGAGAGGTCAAGTCGGCAGCGCAACAGAAGGTTTAAGAATGAGGAAATTTTTTGACAGAGCCACCATGACACCATTACAAATATGGATGAAAAATATTTGGCTATGAAATATGGAGGAAAAATATTAGATAAAGCATTGGATAAATTTCAGAGATAGGGAAATGTAGGAAGGAAGATGGAAAGATGAAACTGAATTCCTGGAAAAAGAAGGAATCAGACATATCCTTGGCACCCCGCAAGTAGATGACATGGTTCAATGGAAAAAAGAAGCAACAAAATTCATTATTATTTTGTATCATCAAGGATAACTATGGTTCCATCATCCAATATCAATAACCAGCAGACTCCTCTACCGAATATTGGGCTTCTCAAGAGTAGGGGAAAAGTTACCCAAGTCGGCCAACACCAACGAATGGATACATTTTTTGATGAGGTCGGCGATAGACAAAAAATATAAGGGGTTGTTGATCAAAAAAATTACCGACCCAAGAGCTCATTGGACTACCATCATAATTTTTGTATGCTTCACACTAGCGGGTTGGGTGTCCGATGTAAACATTACAATGGTCGAGGAAATAGATCAAGTCTATCATAATATAGAAAGGTTCAATTGGGCGGAACACTTGGCTGACATGCTCAGAACCAACTCCAAGTAATTTCACGATTCGAGCAGAGCCATCAAATTTCCTTCATTTCTAATTTGTATAGAAATGGAACAATATGGGCTAGTAGGAGAAGCAACATTTACATCTAAGAAAACCCCAACAATGGATATGTACAAAGTCTTCTCCTGGAATCAGACAGGTACATCAAACTCACTTTCACCATAAGAGATATTTTGATTGTGGGTCTCAGGATTGAAATATAGTCCCCATAGATGGCGAGTTGAGAAATCACTTTGTCGATCACTCCCAACACCTTTCCATATTAAACTCAACATCGACTGCACAAATTTTTGGTGTGGAGTTGCCTTGGCACTAGAACCAAAAGAACTACATTAGCATCTGACAATGGAAGAAATATTCACAGAACTGGAAAGACAAATTAATCAGAATTTAGAAATCTTTCCTGAGGCACAATAGACAAGGATGCCTATAGTATTTCCATTGACTGAAAAGGAGAAAAAAGAAGTGTTAGTCCCTAAAGTTGGACTTGATTGTGAGAGGGAAAACTAGGACATCATCAAGTTATTGCAATGGTATTTTTATAAAGGTTTTGAATAGGATTTAGAAATGGTTGAAAGTTGTCTCAAGGATACAATAAAGATATAAGGCTCATATAAAAAGGCAAATGAAAATCTCACTGGCTTAGTAAATGATAGACAATTTGATAAATCAGATGGTAAAAAGTAAATAAAGAAAGAAATATATATGAGTATTCAATTTGTCCACTCACACATAGATTTCTCATTTCCAAATATCATTAAGAAATAAGAACATGGTACTTGAAAGCAATCTTAATTATGAGCAATTTAAACAACAAAGTTTTCACCATATTACTCACAACCAAGATATCGTGCTTAGAAACATACCAAAATGCATTCAAGTCAGGAAAAGGAGAAGATAATAACATGAAAATAATTTATGACCATCAAAATTCATTTTCCATTTAGTTCCAATATGAAATACTCTCTTTTCCTCACAGAGGAGTCTTTACAAAAAATAACCTTTGATTCTCCAACTAATCGACCCTTAACTTCTCCTTCTACCCAATTTATATAGAAATAATACATATTTATCAAGATCCAAAAGAAATGGATCAGAAAACCTCCTCATCTATATTTAGTTTCTTGTTTCAAATAATCAAGGAGGAGATCATATTTGATCTCTAAGTCAAATTGATGAAGTGGCTTGTCAACTGCTGTCCATGATATTTTTTAGGAAAATAAATCTGGCAAATTCCTGAAACATAGGGTCCAAAAATCTCTTTGTATGTCCCAAATTGTAATACCTGTGTAAAAACATAGAGAGGTTTTTGTGAAGGGGCTCATTCCCAACAAAAAACTATTTTTGTTTCCAAAAATTCATCTCCATCTTCTTTGAAACCTCACCAAAATTTGGTCACTAAAACAGGAAATCATTTATTGTGAAATCTCTGAAAAAATAGGCCTCAAAGATATATTCAAAACTCTTAAACTATGATAGATGTGTAAAAACTGAGAGAGTTTTTTGTGAAGGGTCTTGTTCCCAACGAAAAAAATAATTTTGTTTCAAATAATTCATCTCCATCAATTCAGAAACTTCTCTTGAAGATAAGGACTAAAACAAGAAAAATAGAGTATTTCCTGTATTTGATTTTTGTCTTTCTTCTTTCTGAATTTAGAGAAAATTTATTTGTTTCCCTAATCTTAGACCCTCTAGGACAATTTACCATTGTTTTACCTTTTCTTGCTTTGTTCACCTACTTAACTTTATCACCTACAACTCATTCCTTTTGTTTTTGTCTTGATGGTCTGAGTTGTTCCTTAGAAACTGAGATTTAATGCTCTCGAGTATCCAACTTGTTATATTGTTGTTAAATTTTTCATGAGATACCATGTTACCAATACATTTGTTGTTTTCATGCATTCAATTTGGAAGCAAATTTGGTTGTTGATCTTCTTCCTGGGATTTTGGATATCGATTGAATGCTGCCACAATTTGCTTACTGGAATCTTGTAGTTGCTTTGACCTATCTGATGACTTGATATGCTATATTTTTATAAAACCATTGAAATGATCCTCTGCTACACCATTTGTTGATTGAGGGTCTGGAAATAAAGGGATATTTACCTTTATTTAATTTTCTAATGCAAAAATGCAATCAAACAGTTCACACAAATTGAGAATATTGTTTCTATGTTTCAACAAGTTATACAATTGTCACCACTCAATATCCAATGAGGGAACTTAGACACTTATGTTTGTAGACTTGATAAAAACATTTTCATCTATTATCACCATTATGCAACATTTCTGCCACCAAAAATCATTAAACATTATCCATCAACAATAGAAATTAGGAATTCTTTGAATGGGAACTGATTCGACACTTGGGCAATTTCCATCCATGCTTCTGTTGCCAAGAAAAAACCTTTCTCCATGTAAGTTACGATGAGCTTGATAAAGAACACTATGGTGGTTGTCAATGGCTTTCCCATGCTAGAATTTTATGTGTTTTATATATATGGATGGCTTGGAGAAGATTCTCATAATTCCTTCATGATAGATGTTATACATAAAATTATTTCTCTATAACCACCTTATTCAAGCTACTTTGTCAATGAAGCATTTCCAATCTTCACTATAGGACCATTTTTCAATATGTGCACATATGTAGGCTTTATAGAATCTAGAAGACAGTGGTGGTGAGTGATCATCAACACTGCATTTTTAGAAGTCAACATTCCATTGAAATCCTTTGAAACATCTTGTAAAGCATCAACATTTAACGTGGAATCAATTTTATCAAGAATTACCAAATCATCCTCGAGAACCTCAAGTCAACCCGATCCTTTGAAAGAGTTGTCATCACT
Organism: Picea mariana; assembly: GCA_032191745.1. Classification (NCBI taxonomy): domain Eukaryota; kingdom Viridiplantae; phylum Streptophyta; class Pinopsida; order Pinales; family Pinaceae; genus Picea; species Picea mariana. The sequence continues at coordinate 17,567 of JASDQU010310033.1, read as the reverse complement.
GCAAAACATGACCTAATATAGATCATAACAATATATGTACATCATCTGACAATAATTGTGGATGTTTGAACACGATGTTGGGAATATGGCACATTCACAACTATAATTACTCCTGACACTTACAAGAATAGCACTATTATTGTAGCGCCCTTTCCATTTTGGCAAATTTGAAAATTTAAATGAGGGAAAAGGACATGTGATGTGATGGAAAGAATCTATCATATCTTATCCCAACTTTAAATTACTTAAACAAATTTAAAATGTTCATAAAAAGAAAGGAATCATACTTTCAAGCCAAGAAAGGAAAAAAACAAAGTTTAATAAAAATTATGAAAAAGGGGTAGAACAAGGCTTAAGGAAATCCAATAGTCAAAAACAAACTTAAGGACTAACATTGGCCCCTTCTGGGGATAAATTTGCATGGTGAAACTTAAGAACTGGTTGACCAATGCCTTCATATCCCTAATCATCATCAACTTTTACTATAATTATTTCCCTGTCCGACCATTCCTTTATTTGCAATCCAAAAATAACAACCACAAAACTGCAAGTAGTCTTTCCATTGGGCTATGGATTCTTTATTATTGATCATACCAATAAAATGAAAACAAACTACTCGAATGAAATCGTATTCAATCATCCTACTACTTCTAACCGGTAGGAGCAAGTTGATCATGTGATATGAAATTGCCAATATAGCCAATCAAACACTAGAGTGATAGAATGGCCAACCCATTTGCGGCTTAATGAGTTGATGCAAAAAAAGATGAATTTTTTTAACATAAAGCTAATGGGAAGCCAATACTTACAACTACAATCTGTTCTATCTTTAAAAACTGCAAAACTTTGAACTCATGAAAATACAAACTCCATGTAGACAGCGACGAGATCCTGCCAATTGTGTTGTATTTCCAGTTGATACAAGAAGCCATATATTTTCTCTATGATTTCTGCTCCATTTATGAGAACATAATTCATTTGAAGATCACTAGTTTTATCAAAATCATCTGGAACCTTCTCATATTCTTCTTGGATAACATTGTTCAAAACAACATTATCATCATAAGAATCAAGAGGTTGATCCTCATCTTCCACTCTTCCTTCAAATGCATAGCTATCATATACTAGCTCTGGCTCCTCATGGACAATGGAATCAATGTATTCATGCAATTGTTGGTCAAATATTACTATATCATAGACATCTAGATCTAGGACTTCAAGATCATCATCATATTCATCGTATGTAGGTTGATTTGAAAAAAATTATGAAATTTGAAATTTAGAGACATTTGTTTCATGATCATCTTGAAAGAATGAATATAAATGTGTTCCTTGATTGTTATTAGAATTTTGACCATTAGAAAAATATGAAAAAGTATCATATGTATCTACATCTACTTGTTGTTCTTCCTAATCAACAATATGGTCTTCAACAAGAGTTTTTTCAGTCGGCAAATGATTTTCACAGACTCTCAACAACACATTATTCATAAGGATGAAATTTCAGATAAGAGTTGTCAGAAACAGGTTGACAAGTGTCAAATTCATCATGAGATTCATAAGCCTGAAATAGATCTGCATGAATTTCAATAGTATAGTCCTCCTGCTATAAATAAAAATAAGAAGAAGATAGAATTGATAATAACTCTTCTTTATCTTCCTCAACATAATCATACCTTTCATTTGCACTACCAGAAGGATCAGTTCCTGAATATTGAGTATATAATACATATCCCTCGTAGAAATGCTAAAAAAGACTCTCAACTAGATAAAATTTCTTGTAATATGAATAAAAAGAATCATGAAAATCCTTTAAATATGAAATACTAGAAACGGGAAGAGATCGGTACCATTGTCTCGCCTCTCCTTACAAGTATTACATAAACAATTTCAACAATACATCTTCATGATGAATATCAAGTTGATCGATGTATTGATGAAAATCAATCAAGTGTTGTGCAAGATGATCGTGATCATATCCTCTAAAACTCAGAAGGTAGTGTCCCCATTCATGCATAGTAGGCACAACAATTGGAAAACCATGAATACTGGAGAAATCAAATGGAGCAAACCTACGAGCCAAAATGGATTCCATGGCCTTTGACATCCTGGATCAGTGGAATTGTCAATGGATTCTTCCTTAATGGAGTCTCCAGGTGAATGATACAGTCAGAAAAAGTGTCCAACTCTTGTTCACAATTAGGAGCTAGAATTGATCGTTGTCATTCTTCCCAAGGATAAATTCTTCGTTCCTCCATCCCCGACAATGACGCCAAAAGATGTTAGTCCCTAAATTTTCACTTTACTATGAGAGGGAAAGCTAGGGAATCATCAAGTTATTGCAATGGTATTTTTATAAAGGTTTTGAATAGGATTTATAAATGGTTGAAAGTTGGCTCAAGGATACAATGAAGATATAAGGCTCATATAAAAAGGCAAATACAAATTTCATTGGCTTAGTAAATGACATACAATTCGATAAATCATATGGTAAAAAGTAAATAAAGAAAGAAATATATATGAGTATTCAATCTGTCCACTCACACATAAATTTTTCATTTCCAAATATCATTAATAAATAAGAACATGGTACTTGAAAACAATCTTAATTATGAACAATTTAAACAACAATTTTTTCACTGTATTACTCACAACCAAGATATCATATGCTTAGAAACAGATAAAAATGCATTCAAGTAAGAAAAAGAAGAAGATAATAACATGAAAAGAATTTTTGACCATCAAAATGCCTTTTCCATTTAGTGCCAATATGAAATATTGTCTTTGCATCACAAAGGAGTCCTTACAAAAAATAACCTTTGATTCTCCAACTAATCGACCCTTAACTTTTCCTTAAACCCAGTTTATATAGAAAGAATACATATTTATCAAGATCCAAAAGAAATGGATCTGAAAACCTTCTCATCTATATTTAGTTTCTTGTTTCAAATAATCAAGGAGGAGATCATATTTGATCTCCAAGTCAAATTGATGAAGTGGCTTGTCAACTATTGTCCATGAGATTTTTTAGGAAAATAAATCTAGCAAATTCCTGAAAAATAAGGTCCAAAAATATATTTTGTATCTCTCAAACTGTGATACTTGTGTAAAACCCGAGAAAGGTTTTTGTGAAGGGACCCGTTCCCAACAAAAAATTCTTTTTGTTTATAAAAAATAATCTACAACTTCTTTGAAACCTCACCAAACATTGGTCACTAAAACATGAAATCATTTATTGTGAAATCTCTGAAAATAAGGCCTCAAAGATATATTCTAACCTATTAAACTATGATAGTTGTGTAAAAACTGAGAAAGATTTTTGTGAAGGGGCTTGTTCCCAACAAAAAAATACTTTGGTTTCAAATAATTCATCTCCGTCAATTCAGAAACTTATTTTGAAAATAAGAACTAAAACAGGAAAATGTATTTACCTGCTAAAACAAGAAAATGTATTTACCTGCTAAAATGAATATCAAAATAACTTTAAATTACTTAAAAACATTTAAAATGTGCATAAAAAGAAAGGAAGCATACTTTCAAGCCAAGAAAGGTAAAAAAAAAAGTTTAATAAAAATTATGAAAAGGGGGTAGAACATGGATTAAGGAAATCCAACAGTCAAAAACAAAGTTAAGGAATAACAAGAAGAAATAGAAATCTCTCTTTACATAGCTTCATTTTTCGAATACTTACAAGCCCTAACAGTCATACCTCCAAATCCTTCCTCAGGAAAAAGAAAACAACCCACTAAAAAGAACAAGGGGAAGAAGTTTTATGAGGAAGAATCACTCGAGATCGACACAGAGGAGATATGGATAGAAACATTGAAGTCGAATGAGGGAATCAACTTCAATGACCCCATTATTAAAGATAAAATGACAAGTGTCACCTCCAAGATCAAAGAGAAATTACAGCAAACCTGACAAGACACTACTATCATGAAGAAGATATACAGTTCCTCAGTCAGACTAGAAATGAAGGAGGCTTTCTAGAAAGCTAAGAAGAAAAGAAAGTAGTTTAAGAAAATAAATTGCACGCTCAGAAAAATTGAAAAAAGAGAGGAGAAGAGGAAGAAAAACTTAGAAATCACAACTACTTATGTCATCTCGAAAAAGGTCACAGTGAACATGAAAGAATGGGAAATAAGGCCAAAAGAAAAACCAAGTAAGGAAAGGACACTTGATGTTGCAATCGACCTCACGAGGTAGTCACTTCCAGTAGAACTGGTCCCGATCATAGAAGAAATTATAGAAAAGAAAAAGAAGAGACAAATAATAATCAACAAATCATCTTAAGCAACAAAGTCGGATCAGCCAGGAAAAATAGATGATGTTGAAATAGAAACTCTTGACATGGAGCATTAGGAGTCGGTTAAGGAAATTGACACAGAGTTGATACAGCAACAGTCGACTAGAAAAATAATCTTGCCACAACATCTACTTGAAGTAGTACAAGTCAGTGAGCCAACCATTTCGACAAAAAAATAGGAAGTCCATATGTTTGAGGCATTGGATCAGTAGGAATAAGTCTTGCAAACAACTAAGACACATCAGGCCAAGGTCATCTAGAATACTAAATAAGTAGAGCCAGAAAGTGACATCCTAGGCATACAAACGAAGAGCTTTGAAAATATCTAGACCAAGAGGCCTTTACCTGAGGTAAATCCTATCGATGACGATCATATTAACAGAAAATGGCCATAGCTACAGGACAAAGAGGATCTGGAGCTGCAAAACAACCAACGGGAGGAGGAAGAAAAAAATAAAACAAGTGAACAAAACATCCCGACAACACAACAGATGGTAACAAAAGATGGTTAGTCGAACAAATATTCATACAAAACAAAGAAAAGGAATCCATCCATGATTACCATCAAAACCATGGGAAAAACTACTCCATCAGGTTCATCAATCGAGGCTTCATTCGAACCAACCACTATTTCCGACAAACACTTGTTCGACTCACATGGAGCTATTTCAAAATATTCAGCAAGGAGATGGAAGAAGGTGTTGAAATAAGGAATTCAAGTAAAAAGACTAAAACAAGAGAAAAATAATATCTTAGAGGTATGTAGAGAAGTAGTTATGCTAAATGAGGGGATATAACATATATCAGAAGCATAGAAACCCCTAGAAGGATTTAAAGAATTGATGAACAGAATGATAAAAAATAGCACAGACTACCAAGAACAAGTAGAGGCTTTGAAGAAAGAAAAAGAATAAGTTTAAAAACAATGTGACTAAGTCATAAAATAAATCCAAAAAGCTCAGGATAAGATGGATGTAGCATTAGAAATAGAACAGAATAATCTAAAGGGTTTAAATAATAACATACGTAAATTAACCAAACAAGCTAGCACACTGAACTCTGTGGTAAGTGAATGGTCAACTCATTTTACAGACACATTCAGTAAATGTCAGATACAAACAGTTGCAATCAACAGTATATAAAAGAAATGAAACTTGACTATGGATAACAAAATAAAAGAATCCCTCACCACGTAGTTGGAAAATGAAATAACAATAGACCAACAACTATCACAACAGGAGCAGGAATGGCAGAAGGAGGGTCACATAGTGTAATTGGAAACTAACCAAGAAGCTAGTCACCTCATCTAGCTTGTAATACCCCAAGGTCGAGCCCCTGCTGAATTGTATTGATGTTTAATGATGTTTATAGGTTGGTGAGTGAAGTGTTTATAAGTTGGGAGGATTATGTGCTTATTAGGTTGGAGAGCCTAGATGATGAAGGCCAAGGAGCCTAATTTTGTATATGTAAATACTCACATCATTAATATAATTACATTTTTGCGTGTAAACCGAACACAAAGAAATATTTATGGGAGACTAAGCTCCACTGGGTAGGGAAAGGGATGGGGCTGAAAGGCTAGGAAAAATGGCTAAGCTAGAGGGCTTATTGCGAAGGGAATATTATGATATATTTTCCTAAAATACTAAGGTTTGGGGAAATGACCCCTGTTATCCTAAGTTCCTTTAGGGAAAGGAAAGAACTTCAAGTGGAGAGGACTGAGCTCCCAAAAGAGCCATGTATCAACCTAGGTGCATGCAATTTTATGGGAAAAAATCCATCATTGTGGGGGTTCGCTCCCCATTATTTCCATGCTCCCCACTCAAACATGCACTCATACTAAGCATTCACGCAGCTAGTCATTCCTCCATCGTTAACCTTTGCAACCTCTGAAACCTGCAAACCCGTGAAGCTAACCAATTTTTCCTGTAAGTCACAACATGACTGTACAGTTTCTGAGCCATATCGCACCCTAGCCATTTTGTTGTTGCTACCCATGTTTTCTTTAGACCGGTGTGGCTTGTTTTCATTACCATATCCCATACCCAATTTTACGATTGTGGTTACCCGTTTGAATTAGGAGTTGCACAAAAGAAGAAGGTTTTCAAGCCTGTGGTCTTGAAGAGGTGGGTTGTTAGGCTCGTGGATTGAAGAAGTAGATTTTCAGGCCTGTGTGAAACTCTCTCCAGGTGAGAGAGATTGTTGGGGAAGTGATTTCTCCTTGAGGGAGTCCATCAACATCTATAGAGCTCTGAGAATCCCTGATCCGACCTGTTGTTGAAGCCCTGGAAGGGAAGTGGAGAAAAATAAGGACTATGGAACAATAAAAGTGTATATTCTTGGGGTGAGATAGGCATGTGGGGAATGAGATTCTATGAGCAGTTGGTGTACGTAGGCTCCTTGGAGGGAATCCTTCATGTTGCAATGTGCAACTTTCCATAGTCTCATCCTAGCCTAGGATTCCCTTTACCCTGGGTGGAGTTTAGTCCTAGCTCAGGGATGACCCACTATTGAGAGTGATGAGCAGTGTGGTCTAAGGCTGGAAGGTTCGTGGAAGGTCTACACACAGTTGGTGGTCTTCTATAAAAAGATAAGTACCATTTACGTGTTCATTGCATGTTGTGTATTTGTAAATGAATTATATTTATGAGTTTTGCCTATATATGTTGTATGAATAGGATTATTGTTATTTCTTCATTTGTCTATGTATTAGTAGAATGTACATTTGTTGTTTAAGTTTATATGTATTATTTTCTGCAAAGAGATCTGTCTGCCATAGCCCAACATGTCTATGCCTGGGTATGGACAATTTTGATTATCAGAATAGAGTGAGTAGTTTTGTTTTGTATTATTTCAAGTGACATTGCCCAACAGAAGGCTGGGGGTGTTTCCATTGGTATCAAAACGTGAACAAATCAGTTTATTTGAAGTAACATGCCCTAGCAAGGTAGCCTCAGTATGACACAAATTGGTAGCAGATCCCAGTTTTCGACACTCAGCCCGAATTTAGCCATATAAGTGGTTTGTGGAAGAAAAAATTTCAAAGAATTAAAATTAAAAAGTGCTAGGAGGATGTTGAAGGAACACTTTGGTTGTGTTCAAAATATCAGGAGGTATAGTAGTTTGATAAACCATGGAAACCATGGGTTTAGAACCAAAAAATTGAATTTGGGCCACTGAATTTCCCCAAGTGGTTCATCAGTTCAGTGTTCGAGGAAATCCATGGGAGATTGTGTGGAGAAGAAATCATTGAAGTCTCGAAGCTATGGGAATAAATTATTCGACAATCGATAGTTCAACAATTTTGAAAAAGTGTTGATGAGAAGAAATCACTAAAGTCCCAAAGCTACGGAAATAAATTGTTAGGCAGTCAGTAGTTCAGGAGATTTGAAAATGTGTATATGAGAAGAGATCTTCCAAAGTGCTGAAATAATGGAATGTCGTCGTGACGTGGAACTGTTCGACATCTTGGCAGTTCGACAGTTTTGAAAAAGTTTTGATGAGATGAAATTCCTGAAGTCCCAGAGCATCGAAGTAACGTGACGTGATGATGTCACCATGGGTGACATGGAAGTGTTTGAAAAATCAGATTTTGGGAGTTTTAGGGTGTGAAAATGTGAAATCCTCCAAAGTCCTAGAGCTCTGAAGTCCTGAAGCACCGAGTATGACGTGGCATGATGATGTCACCTAAGGTGATGTGGACCTACCCTAAGTATGCCATGTGTCACTTGACACTGGTGCCAGATGTCACCATCTTACATGCTGAGAGAAGTACTATATGGACCCTAGAAAAGTTAAGGGGTTTGGAATGCAATATTCAGAGGAATAATGGATGATGAAGAAAGAACTTTTAGATCTCTGAAGTCCCGAAGTCCCGAAGTTCCGAAGTCACAAAGAACCAAACTGATGTGGCTTGATGATGTCACTGGCGATGATGTGGGAACACAATATGTGTTCCACGTGTTAGTGTGTTTTGTGATTTTAAAAGACTAATTTTTCCAGTTAAAACTTGACGCATTTCACCCCTCAGATTGGGCCACATGTCCTCTTCCTGGTATCTTCCACATACCACCCCTCTAATGTGTGGTTGCTGACTAGATAAATGAACAAAAATGATTGCAGAAATCTAAAGGAGAATTAATGAAGGAGATACGTCACATTCCACAATCCATTGGGATCGTACATCTCCATCATGATAGCAGATAAATAGTGGATGTGATTCCTCATCCATCGCACATCTTTCCATTGCGGAAGTTGGGGTTGTTGTTAAACCCCGAGCATGTTTGAAGTCCATAATCGAATGGGACCGCCAATATTAAGGTGATCAAAATATCAATGAGTTTTCTCAGTTTTTGAAATTGGAGTCAATCCTGACCATCCGTTGACAGGTGAATTTTGACCATAGATCTCATCCCTTCATGATTTCGGCATTCAAAAATTCAAAAGGCAGCGCGTGATGGAGACTTAGAACTCTTGAAGCTCAGAGTTATAGAGCTCTTGTTCATCATTTATTTAAATATGGAATGAGGATCATCGATCATATGTCCTCCTAGTATTCAGAAATTTGGCATCCGAGAGAAATAAGGTATGAAGTAGCAAGATCTTATGAATTCTGAAGCTCCGAAGTGACGAAGCTCTGAAGCTTCGAAGAGGCAGTTGTTCGAAAGTTTGCCACTTAGGAGTTCAAAGGAAATGAGGTGAGGAGAAAGATAAACCTATGACCCTGAAGTTTCAAAGCCCCAGATGCCTAAATCATAGGTTAAGAACCTAACTGTTAGTGCTAGGTCACACCCTGTGGTCACATGAGATGGGGGGGCGATGAAAAAGGGCTAAGTGCCCAAAATTATTTTTTGAAAATTGAGAAAGGCTTAGAGAAGGAKCCCATGGGTTTTTTAATTAGTACACACATACACCTAAAAAAGTAAGGAAGGCCTGTAAACCTGAAGAGAATATCTAGTACAAATCCAAGAGCCAATTTGACTCTGATTTGGAAGAATCCATGTACATGGATTGCATCACTGAAAAGACATTTGTTCAAGTATCCATAAATTCCTACTCAAAACTCAGAATTGAGCATGGAAGCAGGTATTGGAAATATCCTGAGCAATAGAAGATAAATGTTCACCCAAAAATTGGATATGAATAGTCAATTTCTTAGGAAATTAGCATAAAATAATAGTTAGATGACAAGAAGAATAGTTCGTGTTTTCATGAAATTATTAAGAATAGTTAGTCTGACAAATTTGTATTGGCTGCACATTTTTGTAGAATTAGCATCTTTCAGAACAGAATAGAGTTATCACAGAGTGCAGAGTGATGGATGATACACAGATAGTCTAGATTCAACAAGACGAAATTAGAGGGATGAATTTCCAGTTGGGTATGGAAGGAACCAAGTCCAATGGATATGGAGGAGGAAAGGAGGAAAACATAAATATGGTTGAGACCCTCATAAAATTGTAGACAGATGCCTAGAGCCAAAAAGTTGATAATGAAAGGCTTATGAAAGCCAAAGAGCAGCAGGACGAATTCAATATGAAGTTAATGAAAAGCTTGGACAAAATTGAAAAGAAGTTGGCTAAGGAGATTGGATCCACCAAATCAAGAAGCCACAAGACCCCTGAGGGAAAAATAAGATCAAGGAGTGACATAAAACATCACCATCACTCCCAAAGGCATTCCAAAAAGAGAGAACACAACAGCTCAAGTCCATCCCCTGTCAGGAAGAATAGGAGGTCTAGGGTAGATGAATTGAAAGGAGAAATGAACAAGATCAAACCTCCTACTTTTGATGGAGAGTACAAGAAAGATGAAGATGTCAAGACATGGTTGTTGGGAGTGATAAAATATTTCCAACTACACAATTATTCTTCTCATGTGGAGGGAAGAATTGCTCTCTATCAGTTAAAAGGAAAGGCATCCATATGGTGGGATCAACTTGTGCAAGTGAAAAACATCAGAGAGAAGAATGTTACATGGAAGGAATTAAGGAAGCATTTTGAGAAGAAATACCTAACCAAGAGGTATTATGACAAAAACATGAAAGAGTTCTTTGAACTCAAACTGAATAGCATGAATATAGATGAGTATGAAAGGATATTTTTAGAACTGTTGAAGTATATCTCCTTCATCAATGATGAGACATTTAATAGCTAGAGATACCTGAGTGTTATGCCATCTTTCATCAGTGACAAGATTCAATATGATGATCCCAAGACTTTGGAGGAAACCATAAGGAGAGCCAAGTTCTTATACGATCATCATAAAGGAAAGCCTACTTTCCAAAGAGCTTGGGAAGACACGAAGAAGTTTAAGAGGGAAAATACACATAAGGGGAGCAAGCCATCATTTTTCATAAACAGTCCTCAAGGATGACCATATTTTAGAGAGAATGGAATGGCTGAGGTAGGTGGGCAAAGGCCAAGGCAAACACCCCTTCAATGTTGGGGTTGTAAAGGAGACCATAAGTACATAGATTTTCCTCACAAAAGTGAAAAAGTGAGAGTTTTCCACAATGTGCAACAAGAAGAAATAGTGGAGGACATGGAAATAAGTGTACCAAGGATCTATGTAGCCCTAGACAACAAACAAGCTAATTTTCATTCACACATGATTAAAGTAGAAGGTATCATCAATAACCATGCCTTTACTATTTTAATAGATTCAGGAGCTATTCATATCTATATAGATCCTAAGGTAGTGGAATATTTAAATTGCCAAGAAGCAAGAATGATAAACCTTGGATGGTATAGCTAGCTACAAGAGCTAGAAGAAAAGTTGTTGAGTTGGTTAAATGATGTCAAGTCGACATGAATGGGATAAGTACAAAGGCAGATTTGAGCATCCTACCCTTGGGTTCATATGACTGTCTAATTGGTATGGATTGGTTGGACCAACACCATGCTATATTATACTATCATAAAAAGGAATTTACTTTCCTGAATGAGGATGGGAACCCAAGAACAATCTAAGTAATTCCTAGGGCAGTTACTGTCTGAGAGATCTCAACAATGCAGTTGAAGAAGTGTTATAGGAAGGGTTTTCAAATATTTGTAGCTCATATGGAGGAAGCACCTAAGGATAAGGTGCAAAATCTGGAGGATCACTCAGTCCTGAAATATTTTGAGGATGTGTTTAAGGAGATATCAGGACTACCCCGAAAGAGAGATATTGATTTCTCTATAAACTTAATTCCCGTAGCAGCTCTAGTATCCAAGGCTCCCTATAGAATGAGTACAGTAGAACTGAAGGAACTACAAATGAAGCTTGAAGAAATTTTGAAGAAGCAGTATAGATGCACAAGTGTTTCACCTTGGAGTGCCCTAGTTTTATTCCTGAAAAAGAAACATGAGACATTGAGATTGTGCATTGACTTCAGACAATTGAACAAAGTGACTATAAAGAACAAGTATCATTTTCCAAGGATCGATGATCTCTTTGATCAGTTAAAGGATGCAAGGATATTCTCAAAGATTGATCTCCAGTCAGGATATCATCAAGTAAGGATCAGAGATGAAGACACCATCAATACCACCTTTAGGACAAGGTATGGTCATTATGATTTCATAGTGGTGCCATTTGGGTTATGAAATGCACCAATTGTTTTCATGTGATAAATGAATGGTCTTTTCTATGAATACTTAGACAATTTTGTCATTGTATTTTTGGATGACATCCTTGTATATTCCAATTCAAAAGAAGAGCATGAGAATCATTTGAGGATGGTGTTACAAGTGTTAAGAGAGCACCAGTGTATGCCAAATTGAGCAAGTGCTCATTTAATCATAACCAAATTCATTGTTTGGGGCATATCATATCCGGAGAAGGGATAGCAGTTGAACCTTAAAATATCGAGGCCATTAAAGGGTGGATAAAACCTAAGAATGTGACCAAAGTTAGATCCTTCATGGTTCTAGAAGGATACTACAGAAGATTCATTGCAAGGTTTTCTAGAATTTCTCACACAATCACTTCCTTGCAAAGGAAGAGGGTGAAGTTTCAATGCACAACAAAATGTGAAAAGAGCTTCCAGCAATTGAAGCAGATGTTAATCAACACTCCAATTCTAAGGATTGTTGATCCGAATGAAGATTTTGTGGTTTTCACAGATGCATGCAAAGAATGACTTGGTGGAGTTCTCAGTCAAAATGGTTTTGTGATATGTTTTGAATCCAAAAAATTGAAAGAGCATGGAAGGATCTATGCCACTCATGATTTGGAGTTGGTGTCCACAATGAACACCTTGAATAAGTGGAGGTACTACCTCATGGGAAAGAGGTTTGAGTTGAGGACAAACCATAATGGTCTGAAATACGTGTTTGATTAGCCAACTTTAAATGCTAGCTAGAGAAGATGGTTGGAATTAATCCTCTATGAGTATGACTTTGACATTAATCACATCAAAGGAAATGAGAACAAAGTGGTTGATGAACATAGTAGGAGAGTGCATGAGATGCATGATACAACCATTAGCATGTATCAAACTGATCTTAAATGCAGAATTTTTGAGGCTACAAAAGTAGATTTGCAGTACATGGAGTTGGTAACAAAATTACAGCAAGGTAAAATGCAACAGAAAGTTGAAGATTATGAATTGGGAAATGATGGAATTCTTTTGTATAGGAACACAATTTATGTACCAAATTCTCATGAACTGAGGAGTATGATTTTGAAAGAGATGCATAATGTACCTTATCGTGGACACCTAGGATATCAAAAAATAGTTGCAGCAATCAAGAGCCAATTTTATTGGCCAAGCATGAAGAAGGAGATTGCTAAGTACATTGCTAAATGTTTGGAGTGTCAAAAGGTCAAGGTTGCGAATAAACACCTAGCTGGTTTGTTGCAACCATTTCTTATTCCTGAGTGAAAGTGGGAAGTGGTGAAAATGGATTTCATCACCAAATTGCACAGAACAAGCAAGCAACATGATGCTATCATGGTGGTGGTGGACAAGCATACCAAAGCTGCCCATTTCATTCCTATGAAGGTTACTCACAAGGAAATGGATGCTGATAATATTTATATGTGGGAATAGCACGCTTTATTGGAATACCCAATACAATTTTGTCTGATAGAGACCCAAAGTTTACCTAAAAGTTCTGGAAGGGATTATTCAAAGGGTTCGAAACAAATCTCAAATTCAACATAACTTATCATCCTGAGTCTGATGGGAAAATAGAAAGGGTGAACCAAGCGATAGAGGATATGCTAAGGATGTATGTGATGGAAAAACCATATAAATGGGAAGCTTATCTACACTTGGTAGAATTTTCCTACAACAATGGGTACCAAGCATCATTGAAGATGAGCCCATTTGAGGCACTTTATGGCAGAAAATGCAACACACCAATAAGCTAGGACAACCCAGCAAATAGAGCAATGGTTGGGTCATATTTTCTCAAGGAAATGGAAGATAAAATGGAATTTAAAGGCTTCCCAGGACAAGTAGAAAAGATATGTTGACAAGGGAAGAACTCACAAGGAATTTAAAGTAGGTGATCATGTTTTCTTGAAGGTTAAGTCCAACAAAAGTTCCCTAAAGTTGGGAAACTGTTCCAAGTTGGTAGCCAGATATTATGGGCCATTTGAAATCTTAGAGAGGATTTGATCGATATCTTACATGCTTGCATTACCTTCATATATGATTATTCATAATGTATTCCATGTATCATTGCTCAATAAATATATACCTGATGTTAATCATGTTATTCATTCGAATGTGTTTTGGGTGGAACAAGGAAGTGTTTTTCAAGTGCATCTGGTATGCATTATGGATCAAAAAATCAAACATCTTTGGAATCGATCCATAGGGCTTGTAAAGGTCCAATGGATTTGGTATAGTCCTGAGGATGCAACTTGGGAGCATGAAGATGCTATGCAGGCAGAATACCTATATCTTTTTTAAGATTTTGGAAATCTTGTTGATATTATGCAAGTAAGATGCACTGAGGACAGTGCATAAATAAGGGGAGGGGATTGTAATACCCTAAGGCCGAGCCCCTACTAAATTGTAATGATGTTTAATGATGTTTATAGGCTGGTGAGCCAAGTGTTTATAAGTTGGGAGGCTTATGTGTTTATTAGGCTAGAGAGCCTAGATGTTGAAGGCGAGGGAGCCTGATTTTGTATATGTAAATACTCACATCATTAATATAATTACATCACTTCATGTAGAATGACCACAAAGAAAAAGTTATGGAGGACTAAGCTTCACTGGGTAGGGAAATGGATGTGGCTGAGAGGTTGGGAAAAAATGCTAATCTAGAGGGCTTATTACGAAGGGAATATTATAAGATATTTTCCTAAAAGAATAAGGTTTGGGTAATGTTGTCCCTTGACCAAGTTTTGGGAGTTTCTTGGTCATGTTGACCTATTTTGGGAATTCAACAGCCTATCGAAGGAGGAGCGCAGGACGAAGCAGAGATCACAGGATCTTGGCCCACTTTTGGGTCCTTTTTGGGTTATTGGGAATATGTAACGGGAATGGGATGCCGGCCCATGGGTTTACCCATACTTAGGCCTATTTTGTATGTATAAATAGAAGGATAGGAAATATAAGAAGAGAGTCGAATAGTGCATCTATGCGAAGTGAATGTATGCTAAGTACAAGTAGAGCCTGTAAGTGCTTTGTGCATGACTATAAGAGACTTGCAGAGCTAAGTGCAGGTCCTTATAGCAGATTGTGGAGGGCTTAGTGTTGTAAAATAAGGAAGAAGGATCTAGCGAGCTACGCAGATCTTTTGTCCTATGTGGAGTAAGGGTTTTGATGGCTTTGTGCTTGTAACTGATTGACTGAAGACAATAAAGAAGAAGAGTTGGGGGATGTAGCCCTAGGGTGGGGGTGAACCACATAAACACTATGTTGTCTTACTTTATGCTTGTCTTAATGTGTTTATGTCTTATTTTKCTAAGTGATTTGAGATGATTGGATAGATCTTCTTATTCTTAGTGCTAATGATATGTGAGAATATTAGATCTGATCCATATGAATGTGCTTAGTGCTTGATMTTCTAGATCTGACCTATCTATTGATGCTAAGTGCTTAAGTAMGTCATAAGAGTGTGAATGTTGTGAAGCCCTGTTTTATTAGAGAAGTGATTAATGATTATATATTGAGGAACTGATGGTGCTAAGTGATTTATTAAGTGTTATAATCAGAGATCTATGTCCCAGGTAAGGTTGCAAACACCTGAGTCTTGCAACCACCCCTGCTTCTACCTTAGGTGAGACTTCATCTGTCTCATAGGTGTTGCCTAAAGGGTTGTTAGCTAGAGCTTTGGTGGTGCATTGTTGTAGCGTTGAACCCTGGGTCTGCCCCTGTGCAAACAAATGGTTTTCTTGCTGGGACCTGAAACTGTGATTACTGGGAACTGAGAAAGAATAAGCTTTGTGCAAAGAGTTAACCTGGAAGATTTGTGCTTAGATCTGTGCCCTAGTGTGCAGTATTCTACTTGACTTATAAAGATCTGTTCTAAATAAAGAAGGTTAGATCTGAAAGAAAGAAGCCTGATATGAAGAAAAGAAGTCTTTAAAGATCTTTAAAGATAAGGAATGCCTTGAAGAAAGAATAGGAGACTTCAAAATTGATTGTGTCCTAGATAAGGAAACACATGTGAATATCATGATAGAGAGAACTTGGGAAGCTATAGGAAGGCCTACTATGATTCCTTCATTAGGAGGACTAGGGTTATTCAAAGGAAAAATAGTAAACCTGTGGAGAAGTCTTTCTCAGATACCATGACCGTCAATGGAACTTCGACGAGGAATATTTTGATATTATTAAATTTATTGAGGACAGCGCCATGTTTACCATGTTAATAGGAAAACCTTGGATTGACAGAGCTCAAGCCAGACAATAGAAAGAAGAAGAAATTTTGGAGACGAAGAAACAAGAATTAAAAGATTTCATGACCAAAAGGATCACACACTTGATCGACGAAAAGGAGAATAGATCAAAGATATTTAACACTAGAAACCCAGATATCAAAGATGCAAGAACATTAGAAGACTCACAGGAGACTAAAGTACCTATCTTGGATAAAGAAGAGGTATTACCCCTGAATCCTAGGAAAGAATCACAACAACACGTAGTGACTATGTTAAAATAATATAAAATGCATACCGAGTCGAAGCTCACTGAAAAGAAGGCTAGAAAGAAAAGTAAGAAGAGGGATAAGATTAAAAAGTTATAGAATATTCCAGAAGGAACTTCACAGAAAGAAAATTTGCAGAATTGGAACTTCACCGGGATATCAAAACAACGAAACATGGCACTTCACCATGACGAAGAAATATAGTCATTGGGGATATGATAATCGTTCGATCGGTGCTTCGAATGGGAAGAAAAGAAATAAAGGTTCATCATCAGACTATTGGACTGTGCCATAATGGATCAAACAAGATTTAATAGAGGCTCATACCCATTGCAAGCAAACCGTTGTTAGATTACCTATTTATCTCATCGCACCATGCATGAAGAACACTTTTTCTAACTGATAATTTGAAGCACGCAGACTAAGCAAATTGTATACAGTGATCATTGCGTTATTGTTGTTTGTTCTAGTGCCATATCTAAGATCATCATAACCCTAATAATTTTAATCTCGAGCACATATGTCCGACGATCTCACCACAGTTGAAGAGTCCCTAACAAAATTTATCCTTGACTTAATGACTAAAAGAGTCATGTCGGAGAGAGGAGTGTCTACAGGTGTACAAGCATCTTCAACGAGAGGACTGTCGGCCTCTCCGTCCACTGCTCGAGCCAGTCCATCCTAGCCAGTAGATGAAAAGAGAACTAAGCATAGGGATGATCTCGCAAATGCTAATTTAATCTTGAGTATGTTACCCACCTATCTAACCCCTATGAGCAGCGTGATAAATAGAGATAGTGTGCCTAGATATTTTGAGTATGCCTTGGCCACTGCATACCTCCCGAAGGGGATACGTGCAGTTCGCACTGACCAAGATAAAATTGTAGCGTTGAAGTTTAGTGACTTCAACCTCGGTGACAGGAAGGTCTATTGCATGCTCACCCCACATAAGTATCTGACCCAAACAAGAGGAAAGAACTTGAAGATCGTCCCCCAGTCATGGACCATGAACCTCGCGCAGCCCACACTGCTCAACATCATGAAGATCTCGCACTTCATAAGGAACCAAGAAGTGAATTCATGTGACAAGATACTGTTGTCCTGCTACCATGGTGGATATTTGTGGTTGAATCACCACATCACAGTATATCCAATGTTGATCAATC